>JAUCMU010000047.1:6133830-6145616 GCA_032275025.1 Enteromius treurensis | reverse complement strand
ATTATTATTATTATTATTATTATTTTTTTTTAACCTATATGAATTCATAGACAAGAGGATTAGATTTAAAAAAAAAAAAAACTTTTTTCTATCATATCGTTTACATGCACTTTTTGACTGAAGTAATAATTCTCCTTCATTTTTTAGTGTATTTAAAGCTACAGTGAGATAAATCCATTGTTACGGGTGACTAAACCCAAGCCAATAATCCGATGATAAAATCTCATCTCTGAAGCGTATTAATAGTCGTTTTATAACTGTACCAGCGTGTTTAATCAACCATGTGTAACATATTTGTTTTTTCCCCCCAGATCGTCTCTATTTTGCAACATTACGGAGTAAGCCGAAAAGCACCGCAAACACGCATTACTTCAGCACGGATGAGGAGTTTGTGTACGAAAAGTGAGTTTTCCCCTCCCTCGGTTATCTTACAGAGCCAAAACCCCCAGCAGGCGGGAAACAGTTCCAAAGTCTGTTACATAACTCTTAAAAAGAACGCTTCCTTCAGTAAAAGTTGCAGCTTTATCTTCAGTGTTCCATAATGGACCTGTCAATCATTTTTGAATTGCCGCATGTGGGAAGATTAGAAAAAACGGAACTAATGTTCTTCGCATCATATTTTAAAAGAAAGCGCTGTTTGAGGCTGACTTCTAACGATAGGTTATGGTCTTTTAAGAAGACTGCTCTTATCGTAATTGCAAAAAACAATGTTTGAAAGACAAGTACATTCCATTATGCAAATGTATTGTTCTGCGACAATGAACACAACGTATGCATCTCTTTTTTTTTTATAGCTTTTATGCCGATTTCGGACCCCTCAATCTCGCCATGCTGTACAGATACTGCTGTAAACTCAACAAAAAGCTCAAGGTGAGTCAAACACCTGCTCGATTTGTTACATTTCTCCTGAAGAATGTGCAGTATGTTGCTTCACCGATTAAAAAAGCTGAGGAATTTGCATTCACGCCCCGTCGCTGGGTATTCTGTGCTGACGTTGCCTTTGTTTCTAATATGGGATGGGAATTTAAACGTAACGAGACAAAGCTTCAGCTACAGCTAGAAAACAGCCCGTTCCGCCCTCACTTTATCCAGGCCATCAGCTTGTTTTATGCCACGTCTGTAAGGCAAAACCTTGTGTGCTCATTTTAAATAAAAGCAGCTCTGACCAGAGGCTCGGTAGGATACGTCACGTGCATCTTCAGCCATGTGTCTCCAGTCTCTTTTATTCTTTGACTTACCTGTCTTGACATTTTAATGTGAACCGTGAGCGTCTCCAGGGACCACAGGATGTTCTTGGCTCAGGGCCTCTCTGAAGCTCAGCAGTTCAGGCCGTGAAGACATTTCTTAAAAGACTATCCTGGGTTCGGTAAACCTGCTCTTGCACCCCATCTTCATTTAGTTAGAATCAGTTATAATGGGCTGATTAAATCAATAAAATGCTCAACAATAAAGCACACCCTAAAGAATATGAGTGTTGTTAATATATTGGTGTCAAAGAAATCCCTCACTAAGCTTCTCTGTATGAAGTTGTATCCAGTTTTACAACTTTGTTGCCATGAAACCACGAAAACAACAATTTAAATGGATTTACACTCTCTCTGTTAATAAAATAAGTAAAGTGCTTTGGTAAAATCATAGCTATTTTTCCCTTAATCCACTTTAAAATTTGCTTGGCCAGTTTTCTCTGATTTATTGCCAAATTATTTGGTTCAAAATAAGTCAGTCTGACTTTAAATAAGCCTGGCTTATTTGGTAAACTTGATTTATGATACAGGCCCCTGAGAACCTGGTCATTGAGCTGTTTCGGCACAAACATTTATTTTAAATATTTCTAATTTCTCTCGGCTTCTTAAAGTTAGGAGTTATTTAAGTGGTTTGTTATCTAGCCATTTAATAGTCACTTTTATCCAAAGGCTTTTCAGGACAAGCTTCCCTAAATGAAATCTGGGGTTAAGTGCCAATCACACCGGTCACCTTCTCGTTGCAGGCTTAAAACTCATCTACTAGGACAAAGTCACACTATTCAAATCTCACTTTCTCTCCCCCCACCATTGTCATGGCATTTACCACAATGTCAGCAAGGTACAAATTACGATCTACTTCGATCTTAATGCTCACAGTCTGCCGAGAAAGTGAGTTTCATGTTATGTCACCACTCCTGATCTCTTAGGCCTGATCCTTCCTTCTATCAGATGTAACAAATGTTGGGATTAGATGTGACCTTTTTTTCTTTCATCCTCCCGGACTTTGGCAGCAGCCACTGTCGTTGGGGGATTAGATGTCGGAGTAGTGCTCTGCACACATCAGTTGTGCTGGTTGAGGTTATGGGATCCGTCCCAATCCATCAAATCTCAGATACTTACATTCAGATACTAAATGATACTAATTGAATCAGATACTGCTTAAGTAAGTACTACATTTAAAACCGAACGTACTACCCGACCGTTAAAACAGTACGTTCTATATAGTATGAGAGGGGGAGTAGTATGAAAGGAATTCGGACGTACTACATCCGCCATATTGATGCTGTCACGTGTCACGCGTCGTCACAACAGCGTGACAATTTAATCTTTCAAAAAGCCATCCGTTTCATTCCTCTTTTGAAATGCAGTTACTGTGATTCATCAGTCTTCAGGAGCATAAAACGGTTAACTTGACAGGACTCCAACTTTAGTTTCCAATTAACCTAAATTGAGAGGTCAGCAAAGAGGACCAAACCCAAAGCACACAAGAAGTTTATAGTGTCCTTGTAGTGAGTAATTCTGCTGACATGTCCGCTTTCTTAAGCAACTGTGTGAGCAAAAGATTAATTTGAGTGTTCATCAACCATTTTATCTTTTGTGTTTTGTTCTGTGTTCCTAAAGCTGGCAAGGTGTAGTTCTCTCATGTGTTCATGTTTTGGAATATTAAAGGTAAAGTCCTGCGGTATAAGCATGTGTTTTCCTCCTAACCACTTTCACTATGTCCACACCCATCCAACCACATGCAAATGTCCCCACCTGTTTGTAATTTACAAGTTGTTGTCCTAGAGATGAGTTTTACTTATTTTTTTATTTTTTCTAACCTCACTGGTTTGGGCCTGCATGATTGGTTGTAGGCTGTAGGAACCAAACAGCAGGAAGAGAAGCTTGGCTAGTATCTGTTTTAGTATCTGTTTATCATGAGATCAGCTTTCTAGCATTGCTGAGCGGAGTTTGTGCAATCTCAAGTTGGTGTTTTTAAAGCACAATCTGATTTAAAAACAAAACAAAACACTGCCAATCTTAAGATTGCTCTTGTTTTTAAGATGGATTTTTACAGAATACTTCCCCTCGCTAGTATAACCTCCTCCTGCATGTGAATGTTGCCGTTTTAGATGACAATTAACCTTCTGAATGATTGATTGTTAAAATTTTGCTTATTGATTTGCCTGTAAAGTAAAAAAAAAAAAAAAAGGGTTTAAACCCTGTTACTTTGACTCTATAAGAAGAGATGATCTGTAGATGGTTAGAGAAAGGACAGGATATTGAGTTTCCAAACTTGTTGGCATTCAATATTGTTCCGCTTATCAATTTACCTTGGAAAGATGAACGGGTTCAACCCTGTTACTGTGACTCAATGAGAAAAGATGACCTCTTCGTCTTCACTTTGCAAACTAGTTTGGAAATGTAATATTGTTTTGCTTATTGATTCCTTTTGAAAAGATAAAATAATTCAACTCTGTTACTGCAATGTTACAAGAAAACATGACCTCTAGATCATCACTTTCCAAAGTTGCTTATTGATCCACTTTGGAATAAGAATTGTTCAACACTGGTACTAAGACTTTGAGAAAAGATGACCTCTAGATCATCACTTTTCAAACTTGTTACATTTAGTACTGCTGTGCTTATCGATTCACCTTGGAAGAATAAAATTGTTCAACCCTGTTACTATTAAAATACTTTATTGTTACTATATATGCTATGAGAAAAGATGACATGTACACCTTTACTTTCCAAACTAGATGACATTTAATATTACTGTGCTCATCATTGGACAGATAAGAGGTTTCAACCCTGTCATGATGAGTTTCTACAATTTTAAGACGGCAAATGTTTATTGACTTGAATTTTATTATTTATTTTTTTTAGGAGAGGCTGTTAAAAAAAGAAAGAAAATTCTTTTGGAAAATTCCTTTCTTTAGTTTTGCCATCGGTATGTCTCTTTTTCTTTGGGGGCGGATTGTAGGTGGACAAGTTTAAATCCTCCTCTGTTGTGCCGGCAGTTTGTTTCCACTGCTATCCCACCCCAGCCAAATCTTTACTCTGCGGCATGTGGAGCGACACAGGAACAGATGCTTTGAGGGCTTCTCAGTTTAGCTCCTCTCTGGCACAGATTATTGTGAAGCTTTTGGCGTCTGTCTATGCATGAGTTGCCTTTTAGCAGCTACATGCTGTCTCACTCGTGCACATATTTCGGCTCGCCTGCAGCACTTCCCTGTGCAGCTGGAGCAGATGCTAGAACATCTGTCTCCAAATTCCCTCATTTAAAACATTCAGAGAACACCTCAAGCTAGTTTCAGCACAAAAAGGGTGTTTGTTATGTGTGTGAAATTGGTTGTACTGAGACTTTTGTTGATGACATTCTCATAACCTGTTTCCCAAACATCTAACCAGCCATGTTAACTGTAAATGGGTTTGCAGTGATTTTACATTAACAAAGATTTTAATTTTTTAATCAAGATAAACCAACATGTTAAATGATGGTTGCAGTTTTTTTTTTTCTCTCTTAATGTTACAATGATTTAACAAAAAGATAGATAGACAATTTTAGTTCAAATAGAATGTAACCATAGAAAAATCAGAATACACTTTATAGTTGTTTTAAATGACATTAGTGGAAAACCTAAGTGATGAATATTGTTTTTAAAAATTAAAATTACTATTAATGCAGTATATTTTGCATAAAAATGCATTTAATTTTCTGTTTTTCAAAATTGATGAAATTGCTTTGTTAAAATGCTTTTTGGCAGAAAGTAATCATTTGTATAAACTGCATAATGTAACAATCTACATTTCAGTTTCTGAAATTAAAATGTAAATCTTGTACATTTAAAAATTTCTTTTGAATATTTTGGTTTGATACAAATTGACTTTATAACGCAACAAATTTTGCATTACAATTCCTTTTGATATGGTTTTATGTCAGTAGCATTTTAAAGAAATTAAATGCTAATTTTATTATATTTAAAAAGACAGATGAAAAACAAAATTGTTGACTAAACTTGGTGCTTGTTAAAGTAAAGTTTTGTAAGAAAAATAAAAGTTTTAAAGTTACAGTTTCTTTAAAATGCTATTGATGCAGTGTTTCGTACTTAAATGACAAAATGTTTAATGATGAATCTACATGTCGCTTTTTGCTAAAAACATATCCAACTTTATGCTTTTTGGATGTCCTTTTTAATAAAACCCTACACGGAGCAATTTAAGCAATCCAAGCTATCCAAAATAACTTGCACATTTAAAAAGTGTTCTCCGTTTTTGATTGCAATGCGTTTGTTTTTCTTTCCAGTCGTTTACACTGACCAGAAAGAGGATTGTGCACTACACCAGCTTCGACCAGCGCAAAAGGGCTAACGCTGCTGTGCTCATCGGTGCTTATGCTGTGAGTATATCGCTTCTGTCTGTCCCTCTCTCTTCCTCCGTCACAGTCATTAACTGCTTTCACCATCTCAAGAATTCGCATCCAGAGCGGAATCTGTCATGGCCCTGCAAATTAGCCACTCAGCTGTTTCCATTAAAACCAACAATCCTCCCACATCGACAGAAAATTTGTTTGTCATACAAAGTCTTCTCGGATGTTTGCCAGTGTCCTCATTCCAGACTCCCCCTCAGAGACGGCGACAGAGTGCTGACTGACTGGTGCGTCCCCCGCGTTGTAGCGGCACGAGAACTATGTCCTTGACTGGCTCGCGTGCCAGTTTGTCCTGTTCCACTGCTTTAATTCATGTAGACAATGGCCCTTGTGAAACGCTCTGGCCGTATGAGCCTTGCCAGCTGATTGCGCCATTGGGCATCTCCACTCTTCCTGTTCCTAGCGCTCTCAAGGAAGGACTCCGGTCTGGGCAGAGTTATTGCTCAGATGGCACTGTGGGCTTTGTCAAAGGCACAGGTGCCAGCTGTAATGTGGGTCAGTGTACCATTCTGAAAAGCCCTTCTTTTAAATGACTCCCCAGTTTCACTGGGTCACGGCACCATTTTCTTAATACTATAATATTCATTGCTTATAGCAAATAGTCAAGCATGCACATCTACTCGTGTTTATTTGTGCTGGTTTGTATTGACAAAGCAGCTACTGTCTCTCACTATGAGATAAGCTCTGCGAGATGAGAACGCCTCTTTCCTCATGAATATTGATGAGCCCTAAATGGCGACATGGAAAGGAAGTGGTATGAGAGATGCTTCTCCAGTTTCCTTCAAAGAAGCAATTGTTCACATATTATTACTAGAACTGTAATTTCAAATATCAGGGGATTGAAAAGGGTGGTAGTTCCGTATGGAGGATCAACATATTCTTTTTACCTGATTCTGGTCTATTCGAAAGGGATGCTCTCTTGCTTTTCTTCGGAAGAGGGCCATGACGAGTTATAACCAGTTTATTTATTTATTTATTTTTTTTAATCTGACTTTGGACTGTGATTCAATGGCTGCCTGCCACCATAAATCCTGGGCTGGATTTTTGTAGCTGGGACTCAACTTTCCACTTTTTTGGATGGTTTTGGTTCCCATGTATATTTCTTATTTTGCAAAAAAAAAAAAAACTACAGCTCAAAAGTTTAGATTGAGGTTTTTAAATGTTTTTGAAAGATGTTTCCTATGCTCAGCATATCAGAATTATCTCTGAAGGATCATGTGACCCTGAAGCCTGGGGTAATGGCTGAAAATATACATTTTTTTTCATTTACAAAGTTATTTAAAGTAAAAAAATTAGCATTATTTCTGTTTTTGCTGTTTTTAAATCAAATAAATGCAGCTTTGGTCAGGGGATTTTCGTGATTATTCCCAACTTTAGACAGGTTGCGGAAATTAAATATATTTATATTCATGATGTAACATAGGTCTACATTCATAATAATAATAATAAGAAGAAGAATCAACAGAAAATGTGGGCTGCTTTCATTTTTGCTATTTTAATTCATCTTGCAAATATCCCTCAAGGTTGTTGTACTTCCTTAAAATTGCTCCACTAGGAATGGTCACATTTACCCTCCCGTTCTAAATTTAGTTTGAACCTTGATCCCACTCTTAATTTAGCTGTCTTAAATGGAAACTCATTTTAGCTTCCTTCAAAAACCCAGCCTCTGGAGACGTCCATCCAATCTTTCAGATTCTCTCAAGAAAGCTTGTGTTTTGAAAAATTCTCTCATAAAACCTTGTTTCTGCTCTACACGGTCTTGCCATGTAGTGCTTTTGTCTTTCTGCTCTTGAAGCGAATCTTCTGTAAGTAGGTTTTTATTGATCCAGGCTTGTGTGGGATGTGCTCCTCTGGCAATAGCAGATGTTTGCTGCTGATCTGCCCTGCAGTAGACGACCCAGTTTTATCTCATGAAGGAGATTATTTGTGCTGGTTGAACAGCTGGGCCAATATCTTTCATCGGTGTCATGTGGGACAGTAGGGCGCAGCACAAACAAACAAGCACTGACCCTTCTCACGGGACTGAACTTAATCTGCAGAACTGTTTAGCTAATTGTCTGGCAGGTGCATATTTCATGAACTCGTGCACAAATTATAAACTCTGTCCTCCTGCAGAACAGGCACAACCTTCAAAAGCAAAACACGAACAAGGAGTGAGGTCAAGTGTCAGTGCCATCAAGTACTGGAAATCTGGATCATAAATCGTTGTTTCAGTGATGTTTTTGTGGTTGTGTAGAACAAAAGAGAGTGTACTGGTTGCTCTATTTCCACAAAGACCCACCCAAATTTTGTCATGTCTTCTAACAATAAATACAGTTTTGTAGCGGTTTTGTGTCGTGCTCGTGATCAATGAAATGCCTCGGTTCAAGCAACCAGTGAACCCATCATCTCGTCCGCTTTACTAGTTAGAAGGCATCTTGTTTCAACCACGGAAAGTTTTTTTTTTTTTTTTTTTTTTTTTTTTATATACTGACAATTACTGATTTACAGAAAATCACAATTATAAGAGAAGTAGCTATGTCAGGTTTGTGAACAAATCATTCTTTTTTTGCTAAAAATTGCTTCTAGTTCACAAAAATGGTCTCCAATATATTTATTTCTTCGGTGAAAAGTTGCTTTTTAATTTAATAATTTAATATTTTGTGCCTCTCTTTTAAAGTTTCACAGTAATTTTTTTTGGAAATTGGTTGGATTCTTTTCTTTCCATTAACAAAAAAGAACTGAGTTTGAGTAGATTACATAACATTTTCATTTATGGGTTTAACCATCCTCTTTTCATTATTTAATGCATGTTTTGGCTTGGTTCCCATACGTCTCTTTTCTGTGTTGGCACCATCCTGCTGCATTCTGACATCAAGCCACAAAAATGTTGAAGGAGTGAGTTGACTTCTTATTATAGAGTCCTTTTCCATGATGTCAGGAGGGATAGATGTGGATGTAGGGAGTAGATGACCGCTAAAACACGTCACTTCAGCACGTCTGTGTGTGAGTGCCGCACTGTGCTGTGACAAGTCGTCCCAGCTTGAGAAAGGCCCCATTGTGCTGAGCCACAGCATCTCATCTGTGTGACACATTCTGCCCGAACATCACTTTCCTCAAAGTGCACTTGTGTATGGGATAAAGAGGAACACGGACAGACGTGGAGAGGAAAAAGACTGTATAGGGGCTTGGGACGTTGTGTTGTCCCATTTGTGTACAAATTGTTCTTTCTGGAAGTTAGATTGTGATTTTTTTTTTTTTTTTTTTTTTTTTTTTTTTTACAAAAAATTGAAATTTTTATTTCAGCCAGTAAACTGGCATAAAATTATGAAATAATGGCAAAATTTTAAATCACAATTATTTAGTAATATTTTAAGTTGGATTTAAAAAAAAATTTTTTTTATTTTGCATTATTAGTTTAATTTTATTTAAATTTTAGTGCTTGCTTATTTCAGTTTGTTTCCTCTTCAATTAAATTTTTTTTTTTCATATAATTAAGGGTTTAATTTTCAATTATTGCTGACATTTTTAACAAAATACTTATTTGGCCAACAATTACTATGAATAATTTTTTAATCGTTAACAACAATAGCACTTATGTTAAAGCCTGTAGTATTAGTACCTAGTATTCAGGTGCTTTGCTGGTGCACTAATGTCCTTTTCTGTTTGTGTTTCCCGTCACAGGTGATTTACCTAAAGAAAACACCAGAGGAAGCCTATAGAGCCCTTATCTCCGGCTCCAATGCCTCATATCTTCCCTTCAGGTAAGAGAGCCGCCACATACCCACATATTTTGCAAAATAATAAAAACAAATGCAAGCATTTGCTAAAATATATTTTGCTTAATTTCTCTCGCTTTCCCCTCTCCCTCCTTTGCTTATCACACACCGCGCTCTAATCTTATTTTGGATGAAATATTGTCTTTCCTGTGGCTCACAGGGTTTTTAATGCGATAAACTTCTTTGCCCAGATAAATAAACATGCAAAGTGGAAAAACAGCACGGACGTTTTGCAAGCCATGAAGCTGACAGGCCTGTGCATCTATATAGTGATGCTCATAATTGCAGCAGGATTAGATTATTTTGCCCCAGCAGGTCAACATCTCTGGCCTTTAATTTGGGATTACAGTGTACAGCTGGGTCAGTGCACTCATGTAATCCCTTTTCTTGAGCCGAATTCTGGATTCGGTTCCAAACTGTCGCAAATGACAAGACACTAAACCCTTTGAGCTGACGGCTAAATGCAAGGCTGAGCAGGACATACGTAAAGCTCAGGAGGAGAACCATCTGTGGAAGGTTCTAGACTCTAGTGGTAATCTGCTCTGTCAGATTTGTGAATGGGTAGAGAAAGGGACAATTCTGTTGTGAATGGATCATCTTGTCGCTTTAATAGTGTTGTTTAGTAGTGTATTTTTTTTTTTTACTATCACTAGAAATCTCCTTAAACATTGTTCTTCCTCTTTTAAAACCACTATGTCAGACACAAATCACAGACATTAACATGTAGTTAGTATTCCGGGTTAATCAGTCCTCTTGGTTTATTTGCCACCATCAGATGAGATCTGACCCCTCAGCTCTGCCTATTCACTGACCCAGAAACACAAGTCTTAAAGTTCACCCAGGCCAAGCACATAGCTGCATATTCTGTTATGCATGCATATATAATGAGGGGCACGAAGAAAGACGGGATGACCCATGGCCCCATCGAACAGAAACGCTCTTTGTTAAAGTGGACTCTTTTTGGCTGATGAATCATTAGCGAGGGGCCTACATTTTCTAAATCTGCCATCTTCAGTGCAGTCCCATGAGGCTTTTAACCGAGGGTTTATGAATTTATGGAGCAGACTGTATATCTGTGCTTTCTGAGATAGGTTGTAAGTGCTTCCGGTATAGATTAGCTCTGGCCTTCAAACAGCTTGGAAACATCAGTTTCACTAAAATGTAATCAGGAAACAGCAGCTTTGTTTTTAAAGTGCTGTGATTAATGCTTTTCCCAAAAGGCTGAAATCCCCTTTTTGTTTTACTCATTGACTGTCAATGGTCTCATTTCACTCTGTCAAAGTTACTCATTAGTGGGTTTACGTTTATTGTGTGGGCAGATTAACCTTTTTCCAACACTTCATTTTGAGTAACAGTTTTGAGTCATTCTCCAAAAATATGTAGACTTTAAATTCAGTTTTACATTAAAACATGTTTTTTTTGTGTGTGTGTGTTTTTTATTTATTTATTTTTTTTTTATTTTTTTAATATGAACAAAATAGCATCTGTTTAGTGTTTATTGATATTAGGCATTTTGAGGCCCTTTTATATTATTAAATGAAATGTTTAGTTATGAAATTATGCCTTTCATAAGACATTTCTTAAATATTTAATTGTTTTCATCACTGACAAGTCAAGGCACTTACTCGTCACAATATTTAGAGACTGACCTAGTTTATAAAAAACATCACTTCTCCTTGGGCTTGTCTGCACTTGAAGGGAAGCAACCTTTTATCTCAGGCAGTTTTAATGTTCAGTGGCGTCTAGGTTGCCATTAGTGTCGTGATCATGCTTATTGTCTACCTGGCGTTGTAAACGTAATGCCATTTTAAAATATGAACCGTACACTACACTTGTTTTATGGACTTGGTTAGGGCAGGACCTTGATATGTGGCCAAGCAAAGGTTAAACTACTAAGACTCAAGTCCTATGAAGCGGCAAGTCTGCTTGTTCGTTAAATCCTTCATGGTGTATAAAATCTTCCATTGCGTTTACTAGTCAGTCTTTACTCTTTTGGGTGCTCTGGCTAGGGTTGGATCGATAGACGATGCCATCGCCGATGGCTGATAGACATCACGATGCTGCACCAGCAGCAGCAACCAGCTCGCGAAAAACACACTTAATCTATGGCAGGATATCTATGCCATTAATAAGCGAGCGCAACACATGATGCTGGCGAGCGCGGTAAATCATTTCCGCGAGAGGAAAACAGATGTACATGCGAAGAAAAGGGGCCGCGAGCTCATTTCAAACCCTTGCACGCGCTTGATGTGTCATCCGCGCGCAATTCGAGCACTCGCACGCAATCATCCCTGCCCTCGATCTTCTCTCACCTGCTCGCACGAACACTGTTTTTGTCATTTTTGTCAGTCGTGGGGCGGGGCTTGGTGTTTT
>JAUCMU010000047.1:6083334-6101042 GCA_032275025.1 Enteromius treurensis | reverse complement strand
ATGCATGTTGTACACCTGTGCCTTCTTACTTAAGTGGCTTTTTTCAGCACAAATTCACACACATTTAATGCAAATTTATTTCCGCTCTGAGTTTTGACTTTATATTTACCCTCATTTACATCAGCGAGGGCTGTGATGTCTCAGGTTGGCTTTTTAGACTATTATTGAACTACCCTCTGCCATGCAATTTTCTGCAATTGCGTTCAGCATCGTAATCATTTCATCTTCTGTTTTTTTCCCCACCTCTTCTGCAGTCCCTTCAGTCTGAGTATGTTCAGTACTAAAGCCACCACCTTCCGCTAACCCCCGTCCCGCGCTGCTGGCCTGGCTCTGACCCGTGACGCCTTCACTGTGAACAACGATTTGCTGACTTCTTGTCGTAAAAGAGGAACGAAGCTGAAAGGAAATGCTTAGAGACTGAACCGTCAGCCTCATGGTATGATACGTCCTGCTTCAACAGGGCTGATCTGGAATCTGCTGCATGCTGTTAAACAACACGAACTTGCCTTGGCCGTCCTTTCAAAATGTCTTTTCTTTTTTCTTGTTTTTTTTAAAGATACTCTCCATGTATAAATATACATAGAGAAATATTTTTAGATCATGAAATTTTGAACTATTTTTGTCCTATTTTATCTACAATTCTTAATGCTCGACGACATGGTTTGTTGATATTTATGTATCTTTGGATTAGGGAATTTGTTCTGACGTAAATCTCACGGTTTTGTCTCCTGAGTGTACTTACCGAGTAACATATCAAGTGCGGGGGGCTATTTTTGAAAGGTGCAAAATGGTTTGACAGCAACGTGTCATCTTCAAAGGGATCTTCAGCCCCCGAAAGCCATAAAGAGTGTGTGTTTTCTTCATTTGGGGGTCTAAGGTTGGTTTGTCTCCACGCAACGGCGGACAGCTAACGAGAACAAAAGCAATTTGCAAGCAAACTTATTTTTCTCGGGGAAAATTAAGAGCTTTGTTTGTTCAGTATGAGTAACAGGGTGGACTGCTTTTCATTTTTTTTTTCTTTCCCTAGCCAGTGTGACATCATAATGTGCATTATTATAAAACTAATACACATCTGAGCTCGCATGCTCGTTTCGAGAGAATCAAGGGCTGTTGAAAACACAACCGTCCACACTTCACTTTTCAGGAGTGTTCTTTTCACCAGCACATCTGATATATTTAACATCCCCGAATGTACAAGTGAGTTACAAGCTTTTGGCTGCTGGTTTAACATGCACCGTTTTTTTTTTCTTTTCTTTTTTAAGTAAAGTAGCTTAAAATGCGAATATAAACACAATTAATTCCAAACATAGACGAGCTTTTGTGTAGGCTAGGATATGCATAATAAAACCCTTTATGTTAGTGCACATAATGAATGTACAAACTAATCCGAAAAATGTTTGCATCTCAAATTTGGTTATTTTAGGATGTTTACGATCTAGCGCGAATTATTTATCGTACAGTGTTCTTAAAGGTGACCAGCAGGGTTTAAGCTAAAACCTTTAGATTTGTTTTTTACTTCACATAAAATTGACATGGAGTCAAGTCTCACGTCATTCCATACTTGACCTGTGAAACGCAAATGAAATGTCCAATTTCATTTAAAAAAAAAATGTATCCCATCAAAACATGTTGCCCCAGATTGAAATTTCAGAGAATTTCCAGAGAATTTTTTTGCGATTTAAAAAATAAAAATTAAAAAAATGATATCGTAAAGCTACAGCAGAGAGGAAGCTTTCTGCCAATTGTACATTGTAATTTTTTTTTTTTTTTTCTCCGTCATGCGAAGCTATTGTACACATTTGCAAAACTTCCGTATTGTATTTCTTCAGAAAATAACAGAAAGTACTTATTAGGTGCGCATTTGGACCTCGGCAGCCTTAATTGTATTGAATGGAAAAGAGCAGCATGAACATTGCTCTGAATATCATCTATTTTGGGGGGTTAAATTAACCTATGAGTTTGTTTTTTTGAAGAAGAAGAAGAAATACTCTGGTACAAGTTTATGCAATTATAACTTGATTGACTGTTTTGTATCTATTAGTCCTGTAGCACTCTGTACGTTCCACATGGTGTTATGAATTATGTGTATATATATATATATATGTTTTGGGAGAATCTTATTTGATTGAAGTATTCTACCTCTTTGACATATACATGATGTAAACTATTCTCTTGCTTATAAAAAAAAAATATGAATCTATATTTTTGGAGCAGTGTGTAAAGAGAATCTAACAGTGTTAGAGCAGTGTCTGCTTTTCACGAACTTTTACTGAATGGACCTTAAAACACAAAGTAGTGGGTTGTACATTATTCTTTTGCTATGTAAACACGATTTCAAAGACCAGAACAAAATAAAAGACTAATTTTGCTTTAGCTTCTTCTTTTTCTGTCATAATTTCCCTCAAGTGCAGATTTCCAATTAAGTCTTCTACAGTAAGTGCCGTGCAAATTGTTACTTTGCGACAAAAATACCGCTTTTAACAGCTCCAAAAAAAGTAAATGAAGTGCCAACGATTCCCTCTCCCTGACAACCAACAAAGTGTGAGCTGAAAAGTCGCCACACATTTGTGAACTAAAGTCTTATCTGGCTGCAGGCGTCGGGCCGTGGGCGTTAGGAGACAGCTGTGAAAATGGCTGCTAGTCGAGTGATTGTTCACAGCCGTGAATTCGCTAAGTATTTCACAATGTCAGTTTAAATTCTTCACAATGTGAGGCTTGTATCTGTGTCGTGAATCTTCTCTTCTCCCCACATTTTCGAAAACCGTTTTGTACAGTAGGCCCAAAATGCTCTACTAAGGACTCGTCAGTCTTAATAGACGGTTACGCTACTTGAACATTATAGCTGTCGTAGGTGTAATATTATATTTAATTGAAACCTTTACTACGTGTTTTCCAGAGCCCTTTCATTCAGCCGTATCATAGTATCATGTCTGTCTTCGAATATTAAACATTAAACTCTCAACTCGAAGTAAATGGCAGGTTTCAAGGCTGCTGCACTCTTAATAATGATAGTGCTTAAGCATCTTTGAAATGGCTCAAAGCTCGAAGCTTGATTCTTTCTGACATACCTGATTTGAGCACTTAAGAAACGGATGAAGAAAATACTCGTGCTGCTCCTTTTTAAGCTCAAATAAAAAGCTTGAAAGCGCGCGTACCTGGACTGTACAGCGCCATCAGTGTAGTCCGATTCCAGAACAAACGACTCGAATGAGTGTTTTTAACGAATTACAAACATCCAGCGCAACCATTGTTTGTCTGATTGCTGAATGAATCGCTCACGTGCTGAATTTATTAAAATGGCCAGTGTTGTTTGATGTCTGAACGAATCATTGAGGCTTTTGGTGAAAGTTTATTTTTCACCCAAAAATAAACTTTTTGTTGTAACTCATGTTGTTTCAAACCCGTAAGACCTTGGTTCCTCTTCGGAACCAAAATGAAGATTTTTTTAATAAAATACAACAGCACATGCATCGTTTACATAAAAGCATGCGTCATAATAGTCTTATCTATAATGGTGAAGATGGATACACACAAAAAGCATTCTCGTAGCTTCGTAAAATTATGATTGAAACCATACATTGCTTTCAATGGGAGGTTCAGAAAACTTGAAATGTCTTACGGTAATTAATAGAGTTTAACATTTGGGGGTGAACTAACCCTTTAACCTAAAAATATGACTGTTATAAGACCGTTCTTTTTAGTGAATGAAAATAGAGCATAATCAGTGTTGTCTGATTCCTTAACACACAATTTATGAGTGTTTTTAGTGAAGCGAAAACATACATGACCTTGGTTCTCGAATACACAATCTTCTTTCTTTGAGAAGATTATGTAACTTGATTTTTTTTTTTTACAATTTATTGATCGTAAACTATCATTGCAGACCGATTCCCAACAAACGAGTTCCTGTTTAGTGCATCTAAACCATGCAACACAAAATGCAGACCGATTCCCGATGAATGAATCTCCTCAGTGGTCCTGGTTGTCAAATGAGGGGCTCTTATAAGCCTGTTCTTTTCATTGGATCCAAAACACACAGCATGACCAGCGGTAGCCAGATTTTCCAAGCAATAACTCAGATTCCTGGAGAATAAATCATGAGCCAAATGAACGAGCCCAATTATTTTTAACGAATTAACCTCAAGTATCGCCTTTTTGCTCTGGTCCTTCGAAAGCAATAGTGGGTGTACATTTCCATTCCTCGCTGGCTCTCATTGTATTAACCAGAGCAGCGTGAACATTCTGCAAAACGTCTGTTTTTTTGAGTTCCACGGAAGTCCCACCGGTTTAAAAGATGAGTGAATGCAGTCTTCTTTAAAGAACCGTCTTTCTTACCCTTTTTCGGATCTAAAGAACTTTCTCTCTCCATTGAAGAACCTTTATGGCATCGTGAAGCACCTTTATGTTTTAAGAGTGGGTGAGTTGCCAGAATTTCCCCAATAATTTATTCCTTTAATTAGCGAAGTAATATTATGTTCATGACTCTTCCCTTCCTCGTGTTCCTAAAGGATCTCAATGGGGAGCCCATTATAAGGCACTCTATTGATTATCACAGGCTCAATCTATTATGAATAATTGCTTGCCTTCACGGTGATTGTGCACCCTGGGAGTAATGAAAAACACGTGAGAATGCAGCGTGGGCTCCTGTTGATCTCGCGCCTTTCTCTCTCTCTCTCTCTCTCTCTCACACGCACACACACACACACACACATATATAAACCTTGATTCTCCACCGCAGCATCGCCAAAGGGAGCTTCGCTCTCTCTCACGCACACGTTCCTCTCACAATGTGAGCTGCGGTAAGATGAGATGACATTATCCACGCATCATGCTCAACGACACGGACGTGCCGCTGTCGGCGTGCGCTCTGGGACGCGGCTCGCGCATCTCCCTGGCCACCGTCTACTCCTTCATGTGCGTTCTGGGAACCGTCCTCAACCTCCTGGTGATCTATTTGGTGGTGACGTTCAAGAAGCTTCGCACGGCCAGCAACGCGTTCATCGTCAACGGCTGCGTGGCGGATCTGCTGGTGTGCGCTTTCTGGATGCCCCACGAAGCGGTGGCCACCTCCACCGGGACTTTTTTGGTGATCGGCTACCAGGCGTTCAAAGAAGCGCTGCTGTTTCTGGGCATCACCGTATCGCTGCTCTCCCACTCGCTCATTGCGGTCAACAGGTACGTTTTGATCACCAAAACCCCTGCGGTGTATCAAAGCCTGTATCAGAAAAGGAACACCGAATGGATGATCGCAGGCTCGTGGTTGGTCTCCTTGGGCTCCTTGTTCCCGTGGATCACGTCCTTTCGGTATCCGCCCGAAAGGTGCCGGGACGCTGAAGACGCTTCGTTCGCGAAGGGGACATCGGTGTCGGTTTTGTCCAGTCGGTTTGCCACCGGTGCGCTCGCGTTTACCATCATCGGACAGACTTTGGTTGTGGTGTACTGCTACTTTAAAATCTTCCGCCGAGTGCAGATAAGCGTGAAGAGAGTCAGCATTTTGAATTTCCAAATCGTGAACAACCTCCCCTATTCGTTCCCCAGAAAGGACAAGCGACTCGGCTTTTACGTTCTCGCAGTCTGCTTTATTTTCGTTCTCACCACCGAGCCCATTTTTTGGGTCCTCGTCGCGGGACTCTTCGCTCCGGTGTCCGTTGTGCTTTGGACGTCGACGTGGATTGTGTTCTGCACTATATTCGTGTCCAATCCCTTTCTGTACACCTGGAAGAACGAGGAGTTTCGGAAGTCCTTCAGGTCTGTTATGAGAGGAGACTTCTTGCGGGGCTCCACGGTTGGCGTCGAGCCCATCACCATCAATACTATTTCTCACATCTTCCCCAGACAAAACAGCCGCAGGGCATTTCTGGGTGAGATGAACTGAGCTGCGAAAAGCTCACGGCTTGTACTGTGGCCAAATTTCGCTCGTGCCTGTCCAAGATGCTTCTACAATCTGCTGGTGGTTTTTTTTCAGTCACGATGAGCTGCATGTGTTTTACAGTGTTTTGTAAAGATTTTGTAACGGTTCTTTTTGTGAAGTGATTTTAGCACAGCTGTGAAGGCTTCACTGCCACTTTTTAAATGAGAGATGTTTATGAATGTTCAAATAAATCAAAAATTTAAAACAAAACAAAAATCATGCCATGTTTATTTTTTGTATAAAACAAATATTATTTAATACTTTTATATAAGTTATCTGAAATATTTATATTGATATTCTGTATTAATATTATAAAATGCTTGTTTATTTAACATTTCAATGTCTAAAATGTCAAATTTCTATTGACATTCATATATAAATGCTCATTTTATTTAAAAGTGCATTTTATATATAAATTAAAATACATAAATAAAATTATAATTTATAAAATGCTTATTTTTTTAACAGTGCAAGTTTGTTTAAATGGTAAATTATATTAATAGGTTTTATTTTTAATGAAAATTCATAATGAATTAATACAAGTATATAAACTACTTGTTTTATTTAACTGTGTTTTAAGTTTTAAATGTCAATTACTGTATATTATTTTAAATTAATATACATAAAGCATATACAATTACTATGTAAGATGCTAAATATTTAATGTTTATTTTAAGAGCCTTCTTATAATGCCAGTTACATATTTCATTTTGAATTACTGTACATAAAGGGCATTAATATCTATATTATATAAGTGCTTAATATTTTACTTAATAGTGATTTTTATTAAACGGTGTATTTACAAAAATAAATTATTATATATTTTATTTAAAATTAATTAGTGCTGTCAAACTATTTATCGTGATAAACCATTTTCTAAATTAAAGTTAGTGTTTATTTTTTACGTGTATATATATATATATATATATATATATAAATACACATATACAGTATATATTTGGAAAATATTTACATACATTCATGTATTTATATGTATTATATTTTATATATATTTAATTATTTTTTTAATATATAGCCTGTGTGTTTATTTATATATACATAATAAATACACACACACATATATTATGTAAACAATAATTTGAATGTGATTTATTGTGAATAATTGTTTGACCGCACAAGAATTAATAATATAGTGTATTCGTAATTTGTGTGAAAAGCTTAAAAGTACTTTTTATTTTACAGCTTCTGTGAATGTCAAGTATTTTACTATATATTATATATTCATGCATCACAACAAAATGTCATTTTATAATTTTATTTAATAGATTTGAAGAAAATTGAGGGGGTCTTTTCACCAATGAAATACCCAAAACCTCTTATATTACTTTTCTTTTCAGTTCCATTGTTACACATTTTAATAGTTGTAAGGACATCTGTTATGTGCTAAAGTTCAGTGAAGAGAATGAGATTTTTGAACCCTGTTGACATGGTGATAAAAAGTTACAACCACCCATATCCGCACTTAAACACTCGCTTACATAATCATCACTCTATTGTTAAAAACCGAGTGACCCGAAAGATGACACTGATTTGTTGACTCCAAGTAAAATAGTGCAAGTGGAAAGCAGCATTAGAAAACATGATTCCCTATACAATACTTTTATAATGTTACTTACACAGGCAAATCTTTTAATTGCATATACTCAAATAGTTAAATGACCTTATGAGGAGTATTAAAACCCATGGGTTACATGAATCACCACAGCCTCCACCTCCTTGATTTCAGCAGCTTCTTCTAGATTCAACATTTCTGGGAAAATAAACGGTCTGCCCACATTTAGAAAAAAAGCACCTGGAGTTATTTTATTATGTAGTAACTTGTAGTTCATAATGGAAATGTTATCTTCGAAGTGTATGCACAAAGTCATTTCCTGTAATTGGGAAGAGCGTCTTCAGGACAGCAGGGGGAGCCTGCGGAGGGATGGAGGGCTGGGAAATTCCTCCATGTCTTATATGGAGTGCTGAGGAGGTGGGTCACAGACCCTCCCCCTTCTCTTATAAATCAGATCCAGAGCTGAATGAAAGAAAGCCAGCACATTAACTCCGAGTCATTGAGTGATCTTCTGGACAGCATGGATTCAGCTTTACTGGTGACTTTGCTTCTGCCGGTTGCAGGTAAGTTTATACATTTACTTTAGGCTTTCTTGCAAATGTCGGGATTTTAACTACGTATGCTAAGTAACCTGAATATTTTAACATATTTTAGAGTCTGGCCATCTGCTCTTCTTTTAGGCATTGCAGCTTAAGGGTTATTAGTTAACTGCAATTAACCTAAAATAAAAATAAAAAATATATATTTTAGCAACATTTGCATTGCAGTTTGTACCTAAAATTGAAATAAAAACATACATATTTAAATAAAACAAAAACTACTCAAAATGATGAAAGCACAAAAAAACTACTAAAACATTAACAAAATAAAATGAAAACAGATATGCAAATTCGTACATTGTAAAAGATCTTTATTTTATATAAGACTACCATATTATAGCTGCATATTATTTTATATATATTTGTATTTACAAAGTTGTGCATTATAATCTTTCCCCTTTTAGTCAGTTGCTTTGTGCATTTTTAGTTACTGATGCACAGAAATTCTAATGATGTATAATTTTGTGAGAGTTATAAAAGAAAATTATTGCATAAATTGCACAATTATTGTAAAATTGTGAACTAGTTGCTACTAGTTAATTACTACTAATTAATAGTTAATATTCAACATGCATACTAATAATAGTATGAATGTGGAATATTAACTATTAATTAGTAGTAATTAAGCCCATGTTAATCTACATCCCTAACCCTACCCAATATCTAAACTTAACAACTACCTTACTAATTATTAATAAGCAGCTAATTAGGAGTTTATTGAGGGAAAGGACATTGTTAATAGTGAATAAGTGTTAATAAATAAGACTGACTGATGAGTTAGTGATGAACTAACAGGCAGTGTTCTCTTGAATAGTTGTTTCCCTTACACTGGACCTGCCGTCCCAAGTTGTGTTCAAAGTGGGCGAGAGAGGAGAGTTGACGTGCAGCATGCCATCTTGCCCAGAGAAAGTGAAGTTTACTTGGAACACATTAGGAGACACTCCATTATTTGGCACTGTTGATTCACGGGACAAAGAATCTGTGGTGGTCTATGACAGTGTGAAGAAGAATCCCGAAATCACAGCAGTGTGCAAAGCAACCTGTGGGGAGAGGACAAAACAGGCGAAAACATCAATTCAATTTTATTGTGAGTTTCTTGCATGTTCTCAGTTTCAGTAATGCTTCAGTAGGCTTCATAATGCACTGTTAGCAGAGACTGGGGTAAGTTGTCACACAGTAAATATTTCTGAAAGTAGGTTTAAGACTGGATTGCTTAAAATTATAGAATATTTAACAGATTTAGAACAAATATGTCAAATCAATTCATGAGAGAGAAAATATGAGATCCTAGTCACAGGTGTAATGTCACCAGTAGCCAACAATACATGTTATAGGTCAAAATGATCGATCATTAAAAAAAAATAATATTAGGATATTAAGTATAGATCAGATTCAATTAAGATATTTAGTAAATTTTAATTAAACTTCATTTACTAGTAATATGCATTAAGAACTTCATTTGAACTTTAAAATGATTTTTAAAATATTTTATATATGTATATATAATTTTTTTTTTTTTTTTTTTTTTTTGCACCATCAGATTACAGATTTTGTAATCCTTTAAAAAAAAAAAAAAATAAAAAAAAAAAAAAAAAAAAAAGTGGTCTAGGGTCACATATTTAAATGTTTTGTCTAGTTTGTGTAATTAGACATTCTGTATTTCAAAATCTGTATTTATTGAGATATGTGATGACTGGCCCCGGTCTCTTTAATTTATTTATTTTTTAATGCTACATATGTATCATGTAAATATGCAATATTTAAACTGATTTAATAGTTTGTTTTTGCTTTTTGTCTAATATTTGAATCGTGGAATCCATTTCAGCTTTTCCAAGAAGTCCAGTTATATCTGGATATGATAGATTGAGACTGGGCGAGGAAAACATTTTGCGCTGTGAAGTACCTTCTGTATATCCTTCGGAGTGGCTTAAAGTGCAGTGGCTGTATGGTCATAAAGTTCTTCAGTATGACGATGGAGAATTCGAAAGAGATTCGTTTACTTTCAAATTCACACCTTCTGCTGAGGATGATGGGAAAGCAATAACATGCAGTGCATCACTCGAAATGAACGGTATATCAGCTGATGAGATGACCAAGGAAACCTCTGTACCCATGACAGTTCTCTGTAAGTTACACTTGCAAACTGTTTATTAACATGAACTGTTTTTAAATTAAACCCAAAACGGATGTGGGAATTTTACTTCCTCTCTAAAGATGATGTCCTCCACGATCTTTCGTTTTTCCCATTGCTTTCGCAGCTGCACCGCATAATGTTAAAATATCTGGAGCGACCGCAGTCCCACTGGGATCCAGTTTAACTTTGACCTGTGAGGCCGAGGGCAAGCCAAAGCCTGCGTTTACATGGACAGCTCTTAAACCAGATGGCCGGTCTGTGGAAATGGGAAAGCACCAAGATCTCATCATAAAAAACTTGTCTTTATCGGATGCTGGTACTTACCAGTGTGACGTCAGCAATGACTTGGGAAGCCAAAAGGTCAACGTTTCAGTAGTCGTTCAAGGTTAGTGCTTCATTTGAAGGCATCGTTGAAAATTATGTCATGAATTACTCATTTTTTCAAACCTGTAAGACCTCATTAAGATATTTCTAATGAAAATCGAGAGCTTTATGGCCTGCTTGGACAGTAATGGTACAACCATGTTCAAGGGAAGGTAGTAAAGACATCGTTAAAGTTGTCCACTGATAGGGAAGAGAAGAATTTAGAGTTGTCTTTGTGCACAAAAAGTAGCTTATGGTTGAGACACTGATGTCTCATGGACTATTTTAATGATGTCTTTACTACCTTTCTTGATCTTAAACGTAGTAGTATCCTTGCTGTCTATGGAGGGTCAGAGGGTCAGCCTAGATGGCAGCACTCCGACCTGAGTTCGATCTAAATAAAGGCAAAACTGCCAAAAAACATTAAAAAATTTTACTTTTTGAGACCTTTTTGTCACCAATTAATCAAATTGTTGAATTTCTTGGCAGCGCCTCCTATGGGCACCCTCATTGTAGCAAGTCCACCAACCATTCTGAAGGAAGGAGACTCTGTGAGCATTTTCTGCAATTCCAGCGGTGTTCCAGTGACTCGCGTGGTGCTCAGCAAGATGGTGGATGGTGTAAAAACCGAGCTAAAGTCTAGTGAAGGTGCAGAAACATCAATTACCTTCGATTCCGCCAAGCTGACTGACTCTGGTGTGTTTGTCTGTGGGGCATTCAATGAATATGGCAGTCAGGAGGCTGTTCTCAGTCTAACTGTTGAAGGTAAGACCTTGAACGTCTGGCATTAGTGGATAATGCTGGTACAAAGATTAGTCTGTTGAGTGCAGTTACAGCGTGGGTTGTAAAAATGTATAAAATAGAAAGGCAGAATCTGTTATAGTCTTTTATCTCCTAAAGATACTCTGGGGGTGATTAGTACCTCGTTATTGGTTCCTCATTTTAAATATGAGCTTGAAGTTTAATGCAATGCAAATTCAGTTTGAGGCACCAACTCAAAATGTATTTTTCCCCCCTCACAGCTTATTTGCTAGAAGTGACGCTACAACCGGACAGAGAGGTTGTGTTGGAGAAAGGCTCAGGCCTGATCCTCTCCTGTCAGGCTTCAGGTTGTCCTCATCCCAAGTTCTCCTGGAAGAATCTTTTAAATACGCCTATCCTCGGGCAATTTATGACTGATGGCTTCCAGTCCCAGCTGGTTTTCGATCAAGTAGAGTTGGAAGATGTGGGAACTTACCTTTGTGAGGTCACATGTGGCTCAGTCAACAAGTCCAAACAGAGTGAAGTAAAGGTGTTTTGTAAGTATCTGGAAAAGTTTACCATCCGATCTAGAGTTTACATAAAAATTGTTAGTATTGGGAAAGGACCTCAAACATGATACTGGTCCTCAACTCTGGGCCTCGAGATCCACATTTTCTGCAGAGTTTAGCTCCAATCCTAATCGAACACACCTGAACCAGCTAATTAAGGTCTTCATGAATGCTACAAAGTTGCAGGTAGATGTGCTTATTCCAGGTTTTAATATAAACTCTATGAGATACTGGATCTTAAGTTCCAGAGTTAATGGCCCCTGTACTAAATAGTTAACTGGTTGAATAATGGAGAATGTTGATTCAAGTTTTCAGCATTTGAAGGTGAAATGTGTCATTTCTACATCACCAGCATTACCAGATTTGCAAGATTGTTTCACAAAGGGTTTTCCAAACATTCCCATCTACAATTGGTCGATAAAACAAATGATCCTGTCCAAAAGTCATTGAGCTAAAATTGCTGTGTTTGTCTAGTTGGGGTGCTCAAACAAAAAGGTTTAAGGGACTAAAAGATTGAAATATCTTACTGTCGTTAACATTCACGTCTTTTTGAGTTGCAATTAACAAACTGTTTAAACATGAGTCATCTTTAAAGAGTACTTCAGCCTCTTGAAATCTCTTTGTGGACAGTTTTACAAATAGCCCGTTTGACACTGATTTGATGCAGGAAATGAAGCATTTATTATATTTTCCAAAATGAGAATGAACAAACACTTCAGAGGTTATCGAAATGGATAATGTTGTCAAGATTTAATACTCCTCTGATAGAAACATTATTGCTATTGAGGTCATAGGGACTTCCTTAAAAGGTTGTGTTGCTCTCGGTGGAAAACAAGTCTTAGAATGTGCGAGGGAGCGATGCTTTGTTTACATTTTTGTACTACATATCAACTGCCGTCATTCAAGGTTTTCATCAGTCTTGTTGAATTTATTAATTTGGTGTGTATTTATACTTGTTCCTATTTTTTCCTATTAGCATTTCCGAAAAGTCCTGTTGTGAAACATTCTGGATCATCTCTGGTAGGAGAGACGATGAAACTGAACTGCATTGCTCCGGAAGTTTTCCCGGCCAACCTTTTCCAAATCCTGTGGATGGATGGAGAGCGAGAAATGCATTCAGAAACCGGCTCATTTTCAAGTGGTACAATAAATCTTGCTTCAGTGTATACTTACCGGTTGAAGACCGAAGACCAGGACAAACGCATCACCTGCAAAGTTTTGCTGAAAATGCGTGGTGTGCCAGCTGCTCAAGCAGTGAAGACGACGTCTACTACTCTGTCCGTTCACTGTAAGTCAAGGTGTTTCTTTGTTTCTTTTAAAAATGAATTTGCCTTGGGTTTTTAAACATTGTGCTCCTTTTACAGATCCCCCAAGAGAAACCACCATTACTGTGAGCCCAATGACGGAGTTAAAGGAAGGTGAATCCGCGATAATTTTTTGCCGTACCAACAGCTTTCCAGTGGGGCGTACAGTGCTGAGCATGGAGATGGATGGCGTACAAAGAGAGCTAATGACCAGTGATAGTCTTGAAACAGTGTTTACCATCCCTTCAGTCAAGCTGGATGACTCTGGCGTCTATGTTTGTGAAACTTCTAATATGTATGGAAGCCACAACGTTAGTGTGGAGATTACCGTGAAAGGTAAGTTTACCAAATTACATCTGGTCAAAATCAATCAGTGGCCATATTATCAACATGTCGTATTGTTTGAAAATCAACAGTTATTTATTTTAAATAAATTAAAAGAAATTGTGCCTTGCTCTCCATTTTGCCTTGTTCTCCTTACCACCAGGATGGATGTTTTATACAGATATGTGTTTTTTTTTTTAAATTATTAAGTTGATCCTGTTTAGGCAACTGATAATTATTATGCCTCTCTTATCCTAGCACCACCCAGGAATACAACAGTGGAGATATTTCCATCCAGGGATGTTCAGGAGGGGCAGAATATCACCATCTGTTGTCACTCCGTGAGCTTCCCTCCTCCTACGGTGGTCCTCAGCAAGCTGGATAGCGAGAAAAATGTCTACTCTCTTGATGGCATATTCCTGCTGATCAACCTCACTCCAAACGACACAGGCCTGTATCAGATCAACGTCACCAATGACTTGGGCTACGAGACTGAGGTTTTCAATATAAGTGTGATGGGTGAGTAAAACTGGTCGTATATCATGTCAAGTTAAAGTGTTTCTGAGCACATTAACTACATATAGTTTTTGAATTAATACTATGTCCTAATCAGACATGACGTGACGGAACTTTCAAATCGACAAAATCCCATCCAATGGGAGCATATTTGCTTAATGTGAAGTAGGATTTTAGGATTTAGTTGGTCCCCAGGTGCAACCAAAATTGCATACTTGTGACATTTGATCATGGAACTTGTCATGTGATATCTGGCATCAAATGCGTCGCTTCACTGATCCCTGACATAAGTTGTGTCGCTTCAGTGCCATTCATTACTCCTCTCCCATAACCTGATGGGATAATAAAGTGTCCATCAGATGTGCATTTAGCAATCTCTGTGAAAGTCGTGGGCCGTCCTGGCACTTTTCACCTTCTGTTTAATGAATTTTGGAAATATTACTCATTTTCAGTTTTGTAGTCAGGTAATATGCCACTTTGAAAAGGAGGCTATGAGCAATAGGCTTATTTCTTTGCAATGGCATGTGCTCAATGAAAGTCATAGATCATGTAATTTTGAGAGTTTTTTTGCTTTGACATTTCGTCAGCTGAGCAATCGGTATGGTTATATACGGCACAAACCATAGAAGCACTTCTATCCTTCACAGTCTCATTTTCTCTCCTCTCGATAATTGAATATAGTGCTGCCCTGAGGTACAAATCCAATATTAGATTGACAAAATGTCTCATAGGTTTTCTCAGTTGCGTTTTTTTAGCACAAGCGAAAAAGTTTATTTACATGCATTTTACAGCATATTTCCAATTTGCCAATCTCTTTGACTTTTCATTACAGAGAAAAGAGTCAACCCTTCATTAGGCTGGACTGACTTTCTAATGCCCGCGATTTGCCTGGGAGTTGCTTCTTCTCTGCTCGGTGTTGTGGTGTACGTGTGGAGAGCTAGAAAGAAGGGATCATACGACCTTACAAAGTGCAATCCGAGCACTGTGTAGGCTGTGTTTACATTCCATGGACTGTTTTGGAGACAGCTACGCTTTGCTGAACTGTCTTGTCAGGGCCCAGGGCCACCCTAAAGCGAGAACTGCAGGTGACTGGATTCATCACCCTGAACAGCAGGTGACAATAACCCAGCTGGATGGGAAACTGCATTCTCCACAGCCAGAGACAATCAATGTGACCGTGATTTGCCACGCATCCCCAGAGAAAGGAAATCGAACCGGAGCGGTTTCTTTGTGGTCTTTGTGTTGGGAAGTGTCAGCTGTTTTTGAGACCACCTTGTCTGCGCTTAAAGAAGCGAGAAGGTCTAAGCTTGAAATACAAAGGAAAAACTGTGAATCGTAGATTTAAAGGTATAACCACCAAGGTGATTCATTGAACTGTTGGGTGCATTTTAGATGTCTATAAGAGTGCCTGATGTACCCAAATAGAGATTCTGTCCTAACAACAACAACAAAAATACTCTTTTTAATTATGTGTGATGTTTTGTCAAATGCTTTCATTTTAATATTTATTAAACAAGCAGCTTGATGTCATTTGATCTGGGAAAGTGTTTTATGGGAAAATCCAGGGAAATTTTACAGGAATCCACAGCGTCTGTTAAAGCGTCACTTTCTCTTTTGATAATGCATTTTTTTTTCCCTGCAGTTTTACTTTCTATTCAGGAAGATTTGGAAAGACGCACTCCCACAGCAAGCCATTTCCAAAATTCCAACAAGACAGGATGTTGCTCAAAGCAAGAACTAGCACACTTTCCAAAAATAAACCACATCTCCATATCTGTGCCTACATCCTTTCAAGTCCAATCAGACCTTCTGAGTAACACCCCCATCTAGTTCCCATTTATTTTGGGCTGCAAATCAAATGATTCGCAATCGAGTTCCTCGCTCCTTTTTTAGTGTCTTATATTGATTTTTTTTTTGTCAGGGTTGCTATAAAAGGCTGTTGCCATGGTGACCATCCAGAAGCAATAGGAAAGGGGGTGGGTCGTGTTTTCATGTTCCACAGGGAAAAGGAGAAGCGAAGGTGTGAATGGATGTGTTCTCTAAGAAAGATGGAGAGCCACACACCCGTTTCTTTTTTTAATCACTTTATATTAAATTTAGTACAGCAGCAAGTAATGTTCTTGCTTAAGAAAAGGGCCAGTATTTTATCATACTTGTGCTAATATTTGTCTTTGTTTTGACACTATACCTCACAAATGTTTCCAAAGAGACCATTGTTTGAGTAAGTGTGGGTAACAAAGGTGATGAACGACTAACTCAAATCCTGATTTGTAAGTGTTTTCCAGTAAAACACTTACCACGTCCTTATGCCTATTGTACTTGAAGTGTTTTTGAACATGGTGATAATGTGAGGATCGTGTGTTAGCGGTGTAAGTGCCATCCTCGTGAACCTACTATACACAGTAATTGGATGATGGTC
This sequence comes from Enteromius treurensis, assembly GCA_032275025.1. NCBI lineage: Eukaryota > Metazoa > Chordata > Actinopteri > Cypriniformes > Cyprinidae > Enteromius > Enteromius treurensis. Next base: position 6,084,589 of record JAUCMU010000047.1, on the reverse strand, counting down.
AAGAACATCTCATGCTTGTTCTGTTTGGTGACATCTCATTCTTAGAAGTGACTCATATCTGAAGGAACGCTTCAACAGTGATTCATCTTATCTAGTTTCTAGTTTTTATCAGAGCTTCAGACAACATGAATGCCACTGGCTACAAGAATCAAACATCTAGACTTTTTCAATTTGACAAATTATAGAATTGCGTAATACAAATGCTTGTTCAGGTTGTACTTTGAGTAACAATTCCTGGTTCATTTCTAAACTAAAAATGACTCGTGAAATTCCTCAATGGCTCATGAGTCAAACAGATAAGAGTTCAACACATTTATTTCCGTGATTAAAAAGAACTGCTTCATAAGAGTTGTTTGTTCATGAAGGAAACACTGGTGGACAATCTAATAATGAAGATGACATCTAAAATGATATGCAATGATATTATATGACTAGTTTAGATTTAAGCAATTTTTTTCTTGTCGAATTTGGTAATATTTAGCCCTTATGAAAATTTACCATAGTTTTATTGTAGTTAAAGCGTAATAACCATGATTCATTTCTCAAGTTCTTAAAGGAAAACACCGCCGTTTCTTCCATATTCCACAATGTTCTCCCCATAAGACGAGTTGAAATGCATCTCTCCCGTCTCAGTGCATGCACTTAATTGCTCTAGTGCGGCGCCACTATGTTAGCGTTTAGCTTAGCGTCATTCATTCCTTAGGATGTATTTAGAAACCACTCCCATACTTACTTGTGTAACTAGTGATGTAACCGTGTTTAAATAGGGAAAACGTGGAAGTGTTTGGTGATTTCTTAATTCATCCCTGTCATGATCCTACGGTATGAATGAAGCTAAGTCAAAGGCTAACAGTGGCACCGCGCGCTAGAGCCATTAAGTGCATGGACTGAGACTGGAAAGATATGTATCAATTAAAATTAAGATACTGGCCTAAATTTATTGCAGACATAAATTATGCTTCAAAATATGGTTTGTTTAAAATGGGTGTTAAAAATCCAGCAAAATAGTCCTTTTAGATCAGATGCTACTGAATTTAACACAGATGAAAAATATAAGGTTGCTTTTCTTCAGCAGAACAATATTTTGTTAAAGCCAAATCCATTGACTGCACTGTACTTCTGTTCCCCACAGTTTTCAATTCTGTCAAAAATTAAACATGGCAGCATGACTACCCAGTCAGCACACTTATGTGGGGCCCAGATGGGTGTCACCTGGGCTCTCTAACTGGGGCCCAGTCAGTTTTGTCCTCAGTTT
>JAUCMU010000047.1:6062946-6074505 GCA_032275025.1 Enteromius treurensis | reverse complement strand
ACATGGGCCCTTTTGGGCTCGTTGAAGACCAGTCGTGCTGCTGCGTTCTGGATCATTTGTAGAGGTTTGATTGTGCACCAGGGAAGACCGGCTAGAAGACCATTGCAGTAGTCCAGCCTGGAGATGACCAGGGCCTGAGTCAGGACTCAGGAGTTGTGTGGCTTGCTCTGTAAGAAAGGGCCTGATCTTTCTAATATTGTGTAGGGCAAACCTAAGTGCGTCGGAACAAAAATTGTTCGATACTTTTCAGTGTTAGATGTAACTTTATATATACTTTATATTCAAATTGTATTATTTAGAAATAAAACAGCCATATAATTATTTATGTAATATATATATATATATATATATATATATATATATATAAATGGTAATTTCTTTATTTTTTATAATTCTAATTATTTTATATATGGCATTAATATAATATTATATATATATATATAGATATGAAAAATTATTCAAACAAACAAATAAAATATTTAGCAACTGTGTGTGAAAAGTCAAGAAGGAATAATTAATTATATTATTAGACTATGCTATAAGAAAGACATTTCGGTCATACATTTGGCCTAGCATTTGTGAATGAATGAGTGCATGACTGAATGATTTACTCCTAAATAAAAAGAAATGTATGAATATTCCTCCCAGGGCTGAATGAATGAGGTTTGTGTTGGTTTAGTGTCTAATCCCACAGTGGGTCAGTGACATGACGTACGCGACGTCAGAACTCCTCGCTGTCTCGCGTCCAGACGCTCGTGAAGCCGCAGTGCTGCTCAACGGCTACAGGAGACGCTTGGAGGAAAAATGCTCCCGCTATCCATCAAAGATGACGAGTACAAGCCTGCCAAATTCAACCTGTTCGTCAAGATATCGGGCTGGTTCAGGTAAAGACAGCAAAATGCTAAATATTTCATTGAGCTTCACTCGCAACTGTCGGCTGCGTGGCTAAGGCAGTTAGCATGCTAACGTTAGTTGGCTCGCGAGACTTCATTAGAAATTAACAAGCCTTAATATTATTAAAACTTATTTTTTTTTAAACTCAAAGTTAAAAAGTTACATTGATAGTTACAACAAAGAAGCAGACAGCTTCAGCTATTTTTTCAGCTTGACAGATGTTAGCAGGACGATGTAAACATTTGACACAATCTATAATATCGTTCATTTGAAGTTAACTTACGTCATAAAACGTATTTCCTCCACAAAATGCGGCTATCAAGAGATTGTGTGTCCCACATGTCATTTTATTTCAATAAACTACACTGGTGTTTTTGCTTAGCTGTGGGTTCCCACAGCCCGTCTGTCTGGTCAGGCCACTTTTAGAAATGAATCAGTCTAATTTCTTCTTCTTTTGTCTTTGTGTCCTTCCCCAGATCAATTCTCGCTGATAAAACCTCTCGCAATCTGTTCTTCTTCCTGTGTTTGAACCTGTCGTTCGCCTTCGTGGAGCTGCTGTATGGCATATGGAGTAACAGGTAACAGTAGGGGGCCAAACACAAGAATATGCCACGTAGGTCTAAATGCGGGATGAGCTAGTGTGCTTTTGTTGTGGGCCCTAGCTTCCGTTTGCATTGTTTTGATTGGGGTTTCTTCTATGAGCTGTTACCTTAGTCATCCTCGAAGTGAGATTGACTGCTGGTCAAAGGTCAGCAAATTAAGGATGTTCCTCCAAACCTGTTGAGGTACCTATCTAGACAGCATGTTTCAGGGGTCCAGGTGTGTTTAAAGGTTGAAATACACCTCTGATGCCTGGAAACGTGTTTTTAGATAGCTGATCTTACTTCGTTTTGAGAAACGGCTGTAATATGTTATATATATATATATATAACCCTTGTGGGGAAAATCCGGCTGATAAAGGGAAGTGGTGTTAACCGTTTGTATGCTGTATATCTGTATGTCTTATATTGTGCAATTGATACAATCCCATCTTTTTATTTCGTTATTGCTGTTTATTATAATAATTTATTTAACGGCTGTCTTTCATTTGATAATATTAAGCAAAAAATGCACAGTCTCATGAATCAGTATGCAGACAGTGAAGGTTTTTATTATTATTATTATTATTATTATTAAAGCAATAATAATACAACTAGTATCGATCTAATGATAAAGTATAATAGTATACATTTTATTTGTATTTATTTATTTATTTTTTATGGTGTGTTTTTCTATACTGCTTTATTTGAAATAATGATAATGTTATGCAAATCCCTCAGTTTATTGCTACTATTCTTATTGTTTATTAAAATAATTTGCTTCGTGTACTATTTTTATTTCGTTTAATAACATTATGCAAAAAAACATAGATTATTATAATGCTGTTTATTCTTGTTCTTCTTCTCATAATTATATTTATTATTATTATTATTATAATTATTATAATCAATGATAGTACCAAAAGTAATAATAATTTATAATAATATAAATATTTATTATATTTGTTGTTTTATAGTACACAATTAAAACATTGATATGAGTATTATGCATTTGATATTGTTAATTAAATATTATTAATTCTATAATTGTACGACCAACAATGATTATTATTAATTACCTTACTAATTAAAACACTTTTTATACAATTTGCCTGTTTAAGTCATTCTAAAAATATAAACGTATTAGTAAGAGTATAATTGAGGTATTACATTTTTGTTTTTATTTTTTATTAAATGTTTTTATTTCTATTTATTTAATTTTGCATAGTTTGACGCATTCAAAACTGACTTTCAACCAATCTCTGTCATCACGAATGAACCTTTTGGACTGTTTTATTTTTGCTTGTAAGTGAGGAATGTCTAACAGAAGGCCCTACACAATGCGACTCTGACCTCGATACGGGGCAGGATGTATTTCTCAGGTTTCGTGATAATTCAACACTTCCCTTTTTTGTGTTGGTTTGATTCTCAGTTTAGGTTTGATATCGGATTCCTTTCACATGTTCTTTGACTGCACCGCTCTCCTGGCAGGCCTTGCAGCATCGGTCATTTCACGCTGGAGGTCCAATGACTCCTTCTCATACGGGTGAGGGAACATTACAGTCCAACTTATTTTAAAAAGAGCTTTTGACGCACCAATGACACACGTTTCCTAAAAATGATGCATTTCCTTCTGCCTGGGTAGTGTTGACAGGAAACGGCATGTCTTTGGTTTCATCACTGGGTTATTATGAAAGTCCATTTGATTTTGTTTCGTAGGTATGTCAGAGCAGAAGTGCTTGCAGGATTCGTGAATGGCCTTTTCCTCATCTTTACCGCCTTCTTTATTTTCTCAGAAGGAGTTGAGGTGTGTACTAGAACGAGAGCTCAATACGGTGGATTTACTTGCCAAGTGACATACCGATGCACTAATGTTTTTGTTGAATGATGGCATCTCTTCTTGTCACCAGAGGGCGCTAGAGCCCCCGGATGTGCACCATGACCGTTTGCTCCCGGTGTCTATAGCAGGGCTACTGGTCAATCTCGTAGGAATATTCGTTTTTCAACATGGAGGACATGGACATTCACACGGTGGTGAAGGTACTTATCTCGCATAGAATAAGCATTAAATCATGTTTTTAATGAAAAACGTCCCCCCACAAGTTTATGGGATTTTTTTAAATGGCAGTTTTAATACACACAAAAAAAAAAAACCTTTTAACTGCCATAAAAAAATTCAGAGTATCATACGTTTATTACTCAAAAAGGAAAGTAGTTTATAAAATTACTAAACTGATATGTTTTAATATTACTAAACTATATATAAGTATATTATCATGATTTATTGTGTCCAAAATAAGTTTGCGAGTACATAATAAATTTATGTGCAGGTGTGTTTTATTATTTATATATAAAGACACACAAATGCATGTGTGGATGTTATTAACTATTAACATTAATTAATAACATATATTAATATCTAATATATATATATATATATATATATATATATATTAGATTTGAAAATTAGTTTTTCTAAAAAGTTGTTTTTTTTGTTTGTTTCATTAACTTTTTTTTTTTAATTGTGTGTATGTAATTATTGTTATTTGTTAAAATAAGATGCATAGTTTCTTTGTACATATGTCCCCTTATTTTTAAGGTCATGGCCACAGTCATTCTCTATTCAATGGCAGTGTGGGACATGGACACAGTCATGGAGGCCACAGTCACGAGTCCAAACACGAACACGACGATCACGGCCATTCTCACGGAGGACATGGACATTCACACGGAGGACACGGGCATTCACATGACGATCCTCACTGCCATGGTAAGACCTGCCTTACCTTATTGATTTGAGTACAGTTTCTGTTATGACTCACAACCATTGTAATGCATTGTGTGAAGTGTGTGAAGATTGCAGAAGCTGTTTTGATGGTAATGGTGTCTGGTATAGCGTGATTCATTTCTAATGTAATGTCTGTGTCCTCAGATGACCAATTGCACACACCAGGAAAAGGCTCCAGCAAGCAGATATTACAAGGTATGTCTGTTTTCTATGTTGATTCTCCTCCAGATGGCGCAAGAGATCTCTTTTGTTGCAATGTTTGCCAGGCACCAGATATGAAAATATTTACAATTACATCTATCAGGTTTAGACAGCTTTTTCCTCTTTTGTAGGTGGACACTATTATGAATTCCTAATAGATGAGGACCTATAGTCATAACTCCTTAAAAAAAAAAAAATAGTATTTTAAAAAAAGTATTTTCTTTATATAACCATTTGAAATGAATGCTCGGATGTGGTTGATGGACTTTTATGTGCAACCAAATGACCATCCCAACCTCTAACCTTTGACTCGGGGGCAAGCGGGTTAACTATGACACCGAAACAAACGCGGTACACTGTCGCTTTAAATCCCTTTGTCCGAGCTTGTGTGGGAAAGAGCAAAGCAGAGAAAGTAGTTTGTCCCCTTCACCCTGGCACACACAGAGAGAGAATGGATCCTTTGGGAGGCCTGCTCAGGGGAGAAAGAACGGGGCACGGAGGGGAGGACCATGTACAGAGGGGGAGGGGAGGAGACGAGAGGAGGTGACAGTGCAAAAGGTTAGGCTGCCTCCATCCAAGCCGATGGACCTCTTCTCCACTCACCATGATGAATTGCAAGTGGATTTTACCAGCCTCCTGTCCTGAACTTTTTCTGTCCTGGCTATGTTTATTACACTTACTTCTTACACTGAATACTTGGTAGACTACTCAGCACCATGAAACATAACGCACTGCACAGGCTGCTGTATTCCAGAATGCAATGCACTTGACTTTCCTGTGCAGTGTTATGAGACATTTTTATTTTATTACTTTTGCTATTCGTTAAAATAATTATTATAATTATCATTTTACAAAGAAATAATACTATAAAACAAATTATATTTATTATGGGATGTTATTTTTTTTCCTCCCTTTTTTACAAAAATGTACATAAATAATTACATAAATAATGATAAAGTAATATTAAGAAACATTATAGTGATTTATAATAATGAAATTATTTTACATAACAAAAATAAATATTTGTGCTCATTATATTTATTTTAAATGTATTAATAGTAATATTTGCCAAAAAAAATTGGTTATTATCTTTGCTGTTATTAAATTACAATTATTGGAATACTATTAAAATTTGTGATTTTTAATATTTGGTAAAACATGGAACGTTTTATTGTTGTTATTATGAAATTAGAACCTTAACATTCATTTTGTTATTTTAGCAAATTTTAAATATTTTCTTTTTTATTTTATAAAAACAGATTATTAGTAAATTATTTGTGGAGAATTTATACAAAAAAAAAAGATTAATATTTATTGTTCGCAAAGAAATGAAAGGAATATTGTTTTTAATACAATATATTTTCATAATTTGTAATTTTAATATTTATAAACATTGTTATTTTACAAAAACCTCATAGTTATTATATTATTTGTGGAAAAGTGATAGAAAATAGATTAATAGTATAATTACTATTAGTAGTAGTAATGAAAAGAAGATATTTGTAATAAAAAATATTTTTTTATATAATTTTAATATTTTGAAATAATTTATTACTTTATTAATTTATTACTTGTTCATGGTTGTTGTACAAAAACAGATTAGACTGTTGTTTTGTCTTGATTGTAGGCAGATTCTAAACACAGCCACTGTTTCTAAGGACACAACGAGCTCCAGCAATTCTGCTATTTTTCTAGTATTTGTTTTGACCACATTTGGACTAGGTCTTCACTTATTTGGGCATTTGCTCCATTACTGCGGTTGTGATTTCTGTAAGACTGAAAGTAACCGCAAGTATGTCATCTCATTCTGAGGGAAGGAAAGGACTTAGTGGACCGTCTCATAGCGTGCCGTCACACCACAGACCTCTGAGTTCAGGACTGACTTACTCATGTTGATTTTAACATAGTAGAGCTTGAGATGGACCTTCAGTCAGGCAGGACAGTCTTGCAGGTCGACCGCTCGTTCGAGGATGCACTCGTATGACCTGTTTGTGGAATGACTTCATCAGTTTGAGGGTTACCGCTAGAGACGGTATCCAAGACAGCGGGTTTGTTCCGTCCGCAGCAGTCGTGTTTAAACATGAGTGCTAGCAAATGTTGCGTCCTCATCCCAGACACAATATTAACTCAATATTACAACTTTTGAAAAGCACTACTATTGACTGTTAAAAACATGTCTACTACATAGGTGTCCAATTTGGGAAAAACTATAGTCTTTAAATTGTCATTTATATTAATGTCATTAATACTTCACTAATAAATTACACAATTTATTTTGTAGCTCCAAGTCAATCACACGTCTGTGAAATCAGACTTGCCACTTAGGAAGCAACACTGATTGACAATCAGTTTCACATTAGAGTGCGGATCGGGCCGCATTTTTCTTTCCGAGCCCGGCCCGCGTCCAACAGAGCAGTAACCAAACCCGACCCGAGCCTGACAGGCATTAATATATTTATGTCCGAGCACGATCTAATATTCTCTCATACTAATGACCCATGCACTTTTTTGTTTGGAAAGCATCAGCGCACATGGGGCAAAAAGCGCCGTTATAACACAGGCGCACATTCATGCTAATGTGACCGAGCCTGACCCGAACCAGAGTATCCTTTCTAAATATCTGTCCAGCTCTGAACCCGGCCCGGCCTGTTGGGTACCGTCGGGCTCTGGTTAGGGATCCCTCCTCTATTTCACATGCATGCCTTTATTTATTTTTTTGAGCAGTGTATATTTTCTCTCTCTCTCTCTCTCTATATATATATATTTAATCTAAAATTTAATGTTGGTAGATTAAAAAAAAATATGATGCTAAATAATGATGCTTAAATTAATCAAAAGTGACATAAATAATCTGTTGAAATTATATAATGTGTACAACATTGTATTGATAGTAATATTTTTTGTGTAGAATATTTGGAAATACAGTATAGTTTAAATTAATAATTAATTTATAGTTTTTTTTTTAATTTGAATGCATTAGTTTTAATATAAAGTTTATTAAAATAGATATTTTTAAATATTGAAATTTTTTTATATATGGACTACTGCTGAAAAAGTTAATGTAAGTTGATTTGCTTTTTAAAAAAAAATTATTTAGCAACCATGCATTAAATTAATCAGAAGTGACAGATGTTTTTGAACAGAAACATGAATTGTAACAACATGAACAAATATTATATCTTCACTATTTGAAAGAGCATTCTATTCATCAAAGAGTCCTAAAAACTGCATACTAAAAACTTTTTTCTTGATTAGCAAATAAGCATCTTAAAATAATTCCTGAACGATCATGTGACACAGAAGACAGCTTAGCATCAGATGAATAAATTACAGTTTGAAATATATATTTAAACTAGTGCTGTCAAAGGATTAATCATGATTAATCACATCAAAATAAAAGTTTTCTTCATTTGTATGTACTGTGTATATTTATTAAGTATATATAACTACAAACACATGCATGTGTATATATATATATAAAAAAAATGTTGTGTTTATATTTTAAATCTATTTAGATATAATATCAAATATAAGAAAATAAATATATAAATGCATTTACATGCAAATACTTTCAAAATATATACTGTACGTGTGTGTGTGTTTTAATATAAACACAGCATAAACACATATTATGTGAAAAAAAGACTTTTATTTTGGATGTGATTAATCGTGATGAATCAATCATTTGACCGCACTAATTCAAACACTGCATTTACTGTTTTATACATGCATAAAAACACAAAACTTTTGAACTGTAATGTGCATTTTTATTTGTAGATTTTGTTTACAACAATAAACCTAAACCTTAATTTTCTCCTCATTTCAGGAGTTTTCCTCCACATCGTCGCGGACACGCTGGGCAGTGTCGGCGTCATCATATCAGCCATCCTAATGCAAAAATACGACCTGATGATCGCCGACCCCATCTGCTCCATGCTCATCGCACTTCTCATAGGAGTGAGGTGAGTACTCTATTATAAGCCTCGACCTCTGTCGACTCGACTGGAGACAATCCTCCACCCTCAAACCCCACCCAGCAAACCCTCAACAGCACCTAACACACATCACACAAAAGCCACTTCACAGTGCCCTTCACCAAGAGCCCCGTGAAGCCGTTGGCGCTCCAGCTGGGTGAATTACAGGATACACGCTCCGAGGGCGGAGGCCAGAGCGCTTTCTCAACATGTGGCGAAGCCAGAAATCCCAGCATGTGACTCTCTCATGTGGCATTTTTCAAACAACTCCAGTCGAGAGGGAAAAATGCATAGCATTGCATCACTTTTTCAACCTATCCATACTCTTGAAAATGCCGTCAGATGCTTTCATGGTGATGAGCGTGCTTTATTTTGCGTGCGATGTAGGTAAAGGCTGTGTAAATTTGCGCATGTTTAAATTGCAGATGGCTTGTGGTTACTGTGCTCCAGCGAAGAGGCACCGTTCGTGGCCCCTTTTTGCAAAATGCACGGGTTTGAGCAAAGCCTTTCCCGCATATTCATCTCCTCCCTCCAACCCCCCCCCCCCCTCTCTCCCTCTTGTCCGTGTTTGAGGCTTTTCTTCTCCCGCTCTGGAATGTGGTGGCGATCTGTGAATGTTACTTCAACAAAGGCATCTTTTAAGATGGATTTTTCCCTTCTCTTTGTTTCTCGAAAAGGAGGGGCTTATGTCATCGAAACCAAGTCTTGGACATTTTTTTTATAACCCCCTCTTTTTCAGTTTTCCATGCAGTGGATCCCTGAGAATCAAGAGTAGGGCTAAGATTGTGGATGTTTTCCCACATTGCACCTGCATGACAGCGTCTCGGTCTCATTCAGGTGCAATCTGGAAGCCGATTCGGGGTGGCACAGGTATAAAGGGATCATACTAACATGAAAAACCATTCAATTCCAAAGCAGATAATTAAAAAGTCTCAAACCAGAAACGAGCTTGTTAAAGAGCTTACGATGCCTCGTTTCTGTGGTGCATCTGCAGATGTTTTTCGTTTGACACTGACTGATTTTGTTATGACTTAACGTATTGGTTTTCGTACTGTTTTCAGAATGAAACACTAGTATATTGTACAGTTTAAACTACTGTTATATTAAATAGAATATATATTAATATTAATAAAACTTCAATTTAATATTAAATAAAACTACAATTGTTTTTATAATAAACTTACAAATTAGCATGCTAATATAAATAAATAAAAAATGTTTTATTCTATTTATTTATTTTTTTATTTACCTTTATCGCACACCGCCCTGTCCCTTCTCCTATAAACGCTTGAAGATTTCCTGTTTTCAAGTAGCACCTCCCTCAGAAATGGGCAGTGGGCTATGTGTTGTGTATTGTGATCACATCACAAAGTGGGAGAAAGAGAAAGTGGCCGGATCAAGCCAGGATTCGAACTCGGGACGTTTGTAGCACAGTGGCGCTATATATCTACGCTCTGCCCACAAGGCTATTGGTGCTGTAATTTTTTTTATTAAAAAATCATTTCTAGTCATTTCTAACATCCTCAAATCTATTATCGGCAAGCTTTTTTTTTTGCGGCTTGCTATAAGGTATATGCACTGCCGTGGGAAGCGCGTGAATAAATTAAATGTCACAATTTTTCGCTCTAAAACTGGCAGCACATAGCCTAAAAATGAGCTAGTCAGCCTAAAACGGTGATTGTGCATTAACAGCGGTCAACCATGTTGGTGCACAAACTTATTTACCCAGCACATTGTTTTGGTGCAACAATACATATATTGTGTTCCACTCAGTACCATTGTGGGGAAAAAATTATGGCATTTTGCCAAACGGTATACTATATTAATGGTAAAATGTGCATATTAAGTACAGCGTATCTACCGTATATTGCAGAAATAGTAGTATGTTACCCCAGACATCGCCCAAGAAAAATGATGTGTTCTCCAGAACTGAATGTGTTTGGGGAAGCATGGCTGTTATAGATTTATTAAACACATGATACGCTAGTGTGAAAGATGGTACTGTGGACCCAAGCATGAGTTCATCTGCAACTCTAGACTCTCTCTTCTCATTTGAACTTCGTGTCTGTGTACGTCTGGCGCAGCAGAATCATTTATCGCTCGAGCCTTGAGAGAGATAGACCATAATTGGCCGCGTGGAATGTCTGTGGTTCTTCATTTGATCGTTAAGATGGACTCTGCTTTGTTTGGACAGCATTTTTCCCATGTACCCCTCATTGTGAGATTAATATTCTCAGGAGAGCGCCTCGTTTTGATCCAGCCGTCTTGCTCGCCTTTGGGATGTTTCACCTTTTTTTTGCTAGGATGATGGACTTCTTCATCATTTCTTCACATTTACGCGGGACTCTCAGCACAAGACCCCCTGCTGTAAGCTAACCAGGGCGTGTTTAGTTTGGGGATCTCTGGGTATGGCTGCAGCGGCTGGGTCTGTCCCTCTAACCTGTGATTAGCTGGAGGGAGTGGAGGAGTCCTGCTGCTGTGACCTACAGCAGTCCCCCACCACCCGAGTCTTCCAAAGACCGCTAATCGCTTTGGGTCCCGAGGAATGGGCGAGTTAAGAACGTTATAGTAATTAACATTTGTTCTGGCCGTACTAAGCTGGGACTTTGAGGACGGATTCATTTGTCAGGCCTCAGTGCAAATGTATTTAAACACCTCCCCAAAGCTGCTTTTGTTGGGTGTTATTGTGTTATTCATTGATCTACTGTATTTAATTATTTTTTTAAACATAAACGCACTTAAGTATTGTGCTGGCTACTAGTTACTTAACACTATATGTTTTTTTTAGAATGTTAATTTACAGATTATTGGTGCAGGTGAGCCACATGTACATGAAACCGTTTATTTAATGCCCTGCTCTGCATATAGAAGTAAGCAATGCTAGTCTGGAAAGTTTCTCGTTTCTATTGGGTTTTGCTTCATTTTCACTAATTGCAGGTTATTGTTTGAGCTACTTGAATTGATTTTGTTTTAGTTTGGTCAGTTAGTATGAAATTAAAATTAGTTTTCAAGGTTCCAGCTCCAAACCGATTTTTGAGCTCCTTTTTATTCTATGTGGTGAATCTCTCCAACAATTGAAAAAAAAAATAAAAAAATTAATATTTATATTATTAATTATTTATAT
>JAUCMU010000047.1:6032403-6045517 GCA_032275025.1 Enteromius treurensis | reverse complement strand
TGCTTAATAAATATCTACTAACTATTATTATTATATTTAATATTTTTCATATATATTAATAATAATAATAATAATTATTATTATTATAATACATAAAACTAATATATTTATGATAATAAATATGTTATTTATTTATTTATTTTATTATAGATTGAGGTATATTCAATATTTTTAAATGCTAAACTGCGTTAAACATAACTTTTGACAACTATACAACACTGATTTATACTGATATCACAGTTAACTAAAACAAATACTGAATTTAAATAAATAAATAAATAAATAAAATATATCTTTTTTGTTTGTTTGTTTGTTTTATAAAATAAACATTAACTGAAATTATGTAATAAATACACACAGATATTATATTCACAAAATGTTGAGGTTTTGATGCAATTAATCATGATTAATCATTGTCCAGCACTAAATATTTTATTCAAAAACAAACAAACAAACAAACAAACACTTATGAAAAAGACCAAAACAAAAAACAAAATTACTGTAATAAAAAAACAAACAAACATAAAAAATAATAATAAAAACTCTAATTGTATCTCAATTATATTACAAAATTACCTTTCCTTCAAGCTGTAGAGTATGCAACCTTTAGTATTACATTCTGAACATGGCCAATGAGACAATCCCAGTAAAGTAAGAGTATAAACGGAGAGTTACATATAACGACGGGATGAGATTTCTGAGAGGACGAGCAGATAATGAAAGAGTTTCCTGGAGCTGATGGAGTGTGGATGTGATACGCCTGGACCGGGCCAAGCTTCACAGAATTGGCTGATGTCTAGAAGATGGAAAGTGGATCACGATGTGAGACTGGAAAGGGTGGAGTAAGACTGTCAGATTGTGAGAGAGACTGGACATTGAAATTATGGTTTAGGAAGACACCTCTAAAAGGGAATGGTTGTTGTGTTATTGAGAATAGAGATGCGCAACGATCGTACTTTACATGGCAAAGGCAGATGCATGGTTTGTTTTAGTCATATAGTCAATATGAGCCCATTTGTGAAGTTTTTTCATCAAATGGTTCTAATATCAAATGAATAAACAAATATGAATTGCTATTGGGATGTCTTATATTCTTCTAAAAAAGTAAAACGCATAAAATAATTATTATATTCTTTTAAGATTTATAAACAAGCAAACAAACCTTTTTTTTAGCTGTTGTCCAAATTCACTTAGCAATTCAATAGCCACATTCACAACAATGGTCTCACTGGAATTGTAGGAGAAACAACTGGGACAACAATTAGTATTTAATTTGCCTAGCAGAACATACATTGCTCATTTCATTTTATCTACTGTAGATCATACTTGAAAGGACAGATGTGTGTGCAGGGCTTCATAGCACTATGATCCAGCTCTGTGTTTGTACTGCATGTTTGATAGCAGGAGAAGTGTTTGTGCTGTGAAATCCCTTGTAAACATGACAAAATGTATGTGCAGATACAATGTGTTGAAAAGATACTGAAAATGTGACATGAACATTAAAACATAGCACAACGATTAAGCATTTGTTTGAATGATTTACATGCATAATGATGAGCTGGTTTCTGCTTATATTAGCATCTAATGGATTAAACGTACCGTATGCTCAACATTACACAACTTTCCTGTCTTTAAAATATGTTATTCAATTTGATGTTAAGTATTGAATATGAAACTAATGTACCACTTTTACAATTTCTGCAGCATATATTCTATACTATATCATTTGGAAAATTAGGGTTGTTGATGATTTTTTAAAATTAATCTCTGCTGCTCACCCTTACTGCTCATCTATTTGATTAAAAAACAAACCGAAATATTGTAATACATTTGTACAATTTAAAATAATTGTTGTCTATGTAAAAATATAAAAAAATGTGATTTCTGTGAACAAAGCTGAATTTTTAGCATCATTACTCCAGTCCTTAGTGTCACACGATCCTTTAAAAATCTGCTTAAAAATAAAACAACAGAGAAAATAAAACGAAAAGCATATAAATATCACTATACACTAAAACTTATATGCACATAATCAATTCATAATGAAAAAAAAGGACAATATTTGGCTGAGATACAAAAAAATCTGGAATCTAAAAAATCCAAAAAATTGAAAATGGCCTTTTAAAGTTGTCCAAATTAAGTTCTTAGCAATGCGTATTATGCATCAAAAATTATGTTTTTATATATTTATAGTATGAAATATGTAAAAATATCTTCATGGAACATGGTCTTTACTTGATTTTTTGGCATAAAAGAAAAATGAATAATGAATCCCTACAATGCATTTGCTAATGCTACCTGTGATAATTATGCCTAATTTTGTGGTCCGGGGCCTTTCTTCCAATGAAAACTTGACAAAATCTTAGAAGTTAAGCAATTTGTACAGGAAACTAATTGAAAATAAGCATGTATTTCTAAGATGATATATAATTTATATATAAATGCATACATTTTACAGCTTATACAATGTACAATAATGGCATTGCATTATAAAGATTTGTTTTTTGCATTTGGTTTCTTGGCATGAATGCATTGTTGACATGTGTGAGTACCGACACAATGTCTGATTAG
This sequence comes from Enteromius treurensis, assembly GCA_032275025.1. Classification (NCBI taxonomy): domain Eukaryota; kingdom Metazoa; phylum Chordata; class Actinopteri; order Cypriniformes; family Cyprinidae; genus Enteromius; species Enteromius treurensis. The sequence goes on along the minus strand of JAUCMU010000047.1, from coordinate 6,042,946 downwards.
CGTTAATCTCTCATGCTAATCTGTAAACTGTGTATGCGAACGCTCACATTTATCTCTAGATTTCCGATTGTATTTACAACACAGCCTGAATTGAGGACAAGTGCCTGGCGGACACGATTTACAGCGTTTTCTGCTGATAAGGGCCCGTTTGATCAGCCTGTGCAACCCGACTGATTCCAGCCCCGCTAAAGCACTGCAAGCAACGCCTCCTGTTTAACACTCAAGCCTCAGAGGCTTCTGCCGGAGTCGTGTCCGTTTTGCATCGGTGGCAGGTTATCTGGCCTTCGTAGCTGATTTGTAAACTCTGCGATCAAGCCGGAGAGCTGTTTATCGGGACAAACTTTGCGGCTTTGAAATGGAAATCTGCAAATCTGTTCACGTCACTCTTATCTGATGGAAAGGAGCATTCATTTGCACTTGAAAGGGCTTTTTGATTTCAAGGTTGTAAACAGTGTGTGCGGACAGAGGTGTGTGTCCCCCGCTGAGTAAAGGCATGAAAATGCCAAGTGCACCCATGTGGACACCCCTGCCCACACTAAATACAAGCCCTCAGAGGAACAACCTTTCTTTCAGACCCATCTTTATTTATTCCTTTCTGGAACGTATAGTACACAACTACCAACAGTTGGTGCAAAATCTACCAATGCTGGGCAGAGACTGATTACATGTTATCTGGAAAATTAAGTGTTATTAATCACTCACACCCATGTCGTTCCAATCCCATAAAAGCTTTGTTTGTCTTTGAAACATAATTTAAAGAGTTACAACCACCCCCTGTTTCAGAAGTGCTCTTTCCCACCTCTGGTTTGAAAAACTTTCTGAAAAGGGGCGTTGTTCACTGGGGGTAAGGGGTGGGGGTGGAGTGTGGAGACAAGGCGGATACTGCATTAAAGGGGGAATGACAATAAGTGAATAAATTTAGCTAATTTGCACACGACAATGTAAACACACACGTTGGCAAGATGGACAGCGACACCGAGAGCAGCAGCTACAGCGGTTCTTAGAGCAGTGTGGAAGTGGAGGACTTTAGACGGTAAATCACATACGCGAGAGGAAAACAGATCTACACGCGAAGAAACGGGAGCCGCGAGCTCATTTCAAAACCGCGTGCGCGCGATATGTCATGGTCCAATGCCATGTCTCAAGTCAGATGAATGAATCAAACAGGCATCCAATACTAACTTCCGGAAAACGGGAATAACCAATGACATTTGAGTTTACAACTAAAACAGCAAGCCCCGCCCCACAACTACAAAAATAAAAGTGTTCGCGCGAGCATGTGAGAGAAGATCGAGCTCAGGAATGATCGCGCGCGTGTTTTGAAATGAGCTCGCGGCTCCCGTTTCTTCGCGTGTAGATCTGTTTTCCTCTCGTGTATGTGATGTACCGCGCACGCCAGCATCAGTGGTGCGCTCGCGTCTTATTGGCATAGATTTGCCGCCATAGGTGGCATCATTTTTGGCAAAAGACATGATGCCTTTTCAAATTGTGGAGAAACCATGTTTAAATGTTTATTTAAGTTGGTTAATGTTGATCTGCAGGTTAAGGCTCTCACAAGTGACTACAATTTAATTTAATTAAGAAAATTCTATAATATATTTTAATTATTTCGCCTGATGTTCAGTGTTACAAAATGTTCTATACGTTTCCTGAAATAAAATATACTGTGTTCAGTTGGGGGGAAAAATTTGTTGTTTTTTACCCAGATATTATTTAAATATAACATTGTAGAGCAGTAATTAGAATACCGTGATACCATGATACCGTGATATTTTATCCAAGGCTATCATACCGTCAGAATCTCGTACCGGCCCATGCCTAACTGTGTTGCGCTGTTTACAATGTGGAAGTGCTCCGAACTGCGCCAAAAAAACACTTATCCTTTCGATCTTGGATATATCATTAAACTTTATTAAACCCACACATTCTTAAGTGCAGGAAAACGAGGAGTCAGACCCCCGCCCCCCTCCCGCTTATGTGGGTTTCGGTGGTTTGGCTGGAGCCAAACTCGACTCGAAGCTCAAGCTTGACTAGAAACGGACGAGACGGGAAAGCGCGGCGTAATTAGCTCATCTCTCCTGGAGAATTTCCAAAGTACCCACACCTCAGAAGTCCACATCCCACTTCTCATAAGAGCGATAACGTCGCACCCCAGAGCTTTGTTGATCAAGCACTCTGTGGTTCTTCAGGCACAAATGTCCTGAATAATAGGAAACATTTACATTATTTATCTTCTGTAAGGCTGTTTTGATGTTTCAGTACGCTTACGGTTAAAAGGGAAATTTATTCTGAGGAGAGCATGCTTTTAAGTGCACTTAATTATACTTGAGGGTTTTATCAGAATCGGTTTATTAGCCAAATAAGCCTAAAGATTTACAGTAATTATAAAAAAATTAAATAAAATGTAACTTACACAGGTCAGCGATAAAGCTTTCTGATGAAAGTCTGTGTAATGTGTGGATTTAGGTTTCCAGATGAGTCACTGCACTTGTGGGATTGTGGCATATGTGACGGCAAGTTATGGGTGAGTCAAAACAATGGCAACATGAGGTGCATCATCTGATAGATATGCATAGAAACCTCATAAACGAAAGCTGTCGAACTGTACTGTCGACAATCCTTATTGGTGGATAATTTAGTTCAGGACAACTTTGAGGATGTTATCACATATAGATTGAATATGACTCTGGCTACTGTAGATCTTGAAGTAGCTGATTAGTCTTACCCAAAAGGATCACCAACCACTAGAAACGCCACATCACTGACATCTGCTCCCTTCAGGATCTCATCCGCCTGTTGTTCCACCATATCTCTGTCGGCCAGCAGCAACTCGCGCCCATAATACTCCTCCTGAGACAAAACACAACAGTCTCAAATATTCATATTTCTGATGATGTATTTGAATTTCATATCTATTCATATCTCTTTCATATTATTTTTTTTGAGACATGAAATTTGAATATTTGTAAATATAAAAAATATTTATTTTTTATTTATTTAGCAGATGCTTTTAACCAATGCGGCTCACTTAATGTCGAAAACAACAAGCAATGTTATAAATAATATAAATAAGAAACCACAATTCTTAATGAACTCTTTTAATTTAAATAGTCACAAAATATTAAGAAATAAGAAAGAAAACAAAGACTTTTAAATAATATAATTTCTCATATTTTTTTGTGTGGTCATGTGTCAAGGTGGTGAAAAATATCTTAATAAAATTATATCTATATAAAAAAAAACATCTTATTAATAATCTTATTATTAATTATATATATATATATATATATATATATTATGTTTATGTTTATTTGCTACAAAATTATTATTTAAAAAACTTTTGTCCGCCAAATAACCAGTGTGGTGCAGTAAGTTGTCCATTGTGTTGGACAAGTGTGACAAATCAACTATTAAACAGGAAATGATATCACAGAGTATGACACCTGCAGAGCTTCATGATTACATGTCAAGGTAAATAAAGTTTTTAAAAATATCATATTTTGACCTTTTTTATAAAAACACTGCAAGTTCAGGTCAAATTATGTAACTCCAAAATAACATTCATAATGTTCACGATTCAAACATTTCTAAAACCATTTCTCTCCCATGAAATATATGTTTGAAAACGTTAATTAGTACTTTTAAAAAAAAAATGATTAAAGCATATTCTATGTAAAAATAAGGAATATATATAGTATATTGTGAGTTTTCCCCCGTCTTACGTCTTCTATTTACGCAATATTCCAAAAAGCATTCATCTTGTTTTTACTGTGATGCATATGGAGCTGTCAACTGTCAAATTTAAATATTATAATGTGTTTAATCATCCACATACCAAAGCTTCCTTCCCGACGGTCAGTATGGACGTGTAAGCCTCCAAATAAACCCGACTACACTGCCGGACGATCTCTAAACCTTTAACAGTGATGTCTTTACAATCGCCAAGACCAAGACCGATGAAATACAACATCTCTAAACCGCGGATGACAGCGGAACGCACTTACGCTTAACTTACTAAATCACAAACACAAAAACATATATATATATAAAAGCGCTCTAACATGCAAATGAGCTGCCTGACGAGATACTATTATGTTTATGTGACACTGAAAAGCTCGCAGAATGCCTTTAGTTCTTCACCGTTCTCTGTTGCTCTGCACTCACATGGAGCCACATGCAGCAACTGACAACCGGCTGCCGTAAAGCGTGGAGTAGTTCACGACGGTTTCGCGTACTGTAACCATGGCAACAGAATAAGCGGTGATGATTGCTGGTTTGACTGAACTAAACCACTAGACAAGAGGTTCATTGCGTTTAGGATCTTGTACACAGGTAATAATTGCCCATAAGCCATTTTAAGGTTAAAATAGTAGTTAATTTAGATATTGCCTTGCTTGAAAGAAAATAGCCTCATAGCTCACAAAACTGGTTTAGAATGAAGCCTGGGCATTTAATGAGCAAACAATCAATAACCTTAAAACCACACGTTCAGACATATTGTGTAATAACTGGCAAGTTTCCAGCTTTCTGTTTATCTACTCTGTAAAGCCGTCAGTTTCGCCCTCAAATTGCAGAAGAAGAAGAAAAACCCAATGATGATAAATGTGCACACAATCATTTCCCAAATACCACAGAATGCAACCTTTTATGACTTTATGGGTTGCTGATTTATGATTTGTGCTGCATGTTTGGATGTTATGGATGCCGAGGTGTTTTCAAGACTGTTTATGGGATTATGATAGCTTAAAAATGTGTGTGAATCTTAATGTGTTAATAATTTCCTATCTATCGATCGAAGCTGTTGTGTATTCATAGGCCTCTACTATGATTCCTAATGTGAGTCGGGATTAGTCCACGGTACTTAATAACTACGGTTTAGCAGACCTTGAGCTTGACCTGTTTTATTTGTAGGTTAATAGGCTGTGAACTAGGGTTGCACACAGCTGATACCTGTAATGAATGAACACAAAGTGCAGTCAAAGGTCCTTAATCTAAATATAAGGCTTACAAGCCCTAAAGGCTCACGGACCATCTGGTCTCCACCCCCAATGAACTTGTAACATGGAATCAAACAAAGACATTTTAGGTTTTTCGGGCTGCTATGTACTGGTTTGATTGACATGTAATTATTTAAATCTATTTGCTTTATTTAGGAAAGTACAATAGAGTGGGCAAGTTGCTCAGAAGTCAGTTTCCAAGCACAGCTCCTATAGGAAAAATACATTCTCAGTGAAACGTAGGTTAACGTGAACATTTTTCCGCTTTCGCAAGTTAACGCAAACGTATTGTTTCTTGGGGGAACGCAAAGGTTTTTTCCATAAACCCCTAATTTTTATGTTGACACGCAAACAATTTTTAAATGCAGTTTAAAATGCAAATTTTAAATGCAAATGCAGTTTTTAGTGGAGCATGAAGGTTCTGCAAGCAAATGCAAATTTTCTCAGAAGAAAGCTTTTGCAAACAGAAGTAAAGTTTGGCAGTGGGATGCAAAAAATGAATAAAAATTTGCAAGTAATTGCAAAGTTTCTCAAAGGAGCGTAAAGATTTTGCAAGCCAACGCACATTTTCTCAGTGAAACGTGAAGATATTGCAGGGACATGCAAAGTTTCTCAGTGGAATGCAAAGATTTTGCGCAAGGTTTTTAGTGGACCTAAATTCTGCAAGCAAAAGCAAACGAGCAAATGGGGTTTCGCATTTCTATGGGGTACGCAAAATGTTTTCTGGGAGAACACTTTAAGTAAGCTTTAGTGTTATATTGTCATCTTAATATAGAAGCACGCTGTCATTATTATGCATACCGAGCTCTTGTTCTGTTTACTAAAGTTGCAGACGCCATTGTTTACCTCAAATCAAAATGACGTGTCAAGCATATCTCAGGCTGAGAGGTGTGTGTGAAAACGTATGACTCGTCTTCAAGGCCTCTCCAGTGGAGCTTCCTCACCATTTGTAAAGCGCAGAATGGACTCCGTCAGTCCACATTGTGCACAGGCAGAATGGGCTTAGTGGAGCCTGGCAAAGAGAGTTTTTTTTGTTTTTTTTCGTTTTTTTTCTTGCACAGTGGGCTTTGGATCCGGTGCTGTCCATTCCACTGCCAGCGCTGCTCGCTGCCTCCCAGCTCGTTGCTACGGCAACCGGACCAGGCCAGCATCTGAAAACAATTTGGTTCTTAATGAGAATTTACTTTGCGCAAATGGTGGGAAAATTGGGGGTGGGAGAGGGCGAGGAGAAAGGGGGGAAAGAAAGGAAGGAAGGAATGAGGCGCCTGGATCTCACATACTTGTCTTGAACTTCTAAGGCATGCTGGAGAAATATCCAGGGTTTTATTGAGGGGTTTTCTTCTTGTGTTGCTTACTGATTGAAAAACTTTCTGAATATATTCCATTTGTGCTATATGAGCCCATATAAACAGAAGCTCAAAAACTGAGATGTTTTTTACGAAAATTTCCAATCCCGAGGTAAACATCAATCTCGTGCACTCATTTCTGTGTGCAACATTATGTAATGCGTCTCTTGATGTCCTGTGTGTGTATGAGGGGCATTCAGTTTTCCGATGGATGGGGAACGACGCCAGCTTCTGCTGGGATCCCCCCTTTGTACCCGTCTCCCTTTTCCCTGTTTTTGTTTGGGCCAAGTCAGCCAGTAACAAATTGTCCCAGCAGAAAGGGCCGATCTGGTTGGACTGCGGCAAGAGAGAGGGTCCCTGCAAAAAAATTAACTGTTTGTCTCTGCCAGGGTTTGGTCGGACCACCTCAGCATCAGCTCAGAGGACCTGGCGCCGCTAGAGGACCAGAGGAGAGGTTGAGATTGGCATGAAGGGGTGGGAATTTGGGGTGTCTTTGGACCAATAATTTTGACTCCTGAATTCGTCTTGGAGGAAACTAATTGGGGATATGTCACAAAAACATGTCTGGGTCATATTTTACCCCCAAATAGGAAGAACTTTTAGATATTTATTGATCATATTGTTGTATATTTTTGATATTTGGAATTTCTTAGACAATTGTTGACAAGCAGTAAGAGTACAGAGCTTAAAAATTAACGGAAATTATGTCCAGGTCATTTTAACACCCAAATGAAAAGAAACAGGAAATTGTATATATATATATATATATATATATATATATATATATCACTTGATATAAATTATATATATAATATAAAAGTGCCTGACTATTGCAATTTTTTTTTGTTTTGTTTTTGCCATTTTTGATATGACTTGCATCCATGTATAAGATTTATTTAAATAATATATATTTAAAATTATTAAATATATATTTAATAAGATATATCATTACAAATTGTTTGCATATCGTGATTTAAATGAATGTGAATATATAAATTTGGTCTTGCAAGAATTTGATTGTAAAAATAAAAAGTTTTGTAAACATTGTAAATTGTAAAAATAAAAGTTTTATTGAGACCCCTGAAGTAAGCACAGATCAAAACATTGTTGAGATCTCGTTTTGAATTTAATCTAAAGGAGACAAATCTATAATTTTCAGTTTAATCAGTCTGAGATTGTCGCTTTAAGCTTCTGCTCGAAGATATTCAAGCCATGATTTTAAATGTATCTTTTTTTTTTACTTAGTCGCTGTTTCATCTCAAGACTTAAAATACCAAGTCAAGTTTATTTGCTTAGCGATATAAATAAGCATACATGACATGCTCTGTCGCTTATAAGAAGAAATGTCCAGTTTATGATTTTCAAACCAACCCCCCCCCCAGCCCTTTCTACATCCATGCAAACAAACTCACAAACAATAAATATCTGATAATGCCTAGATCTGGTAAAATAAACCAATAACAGGAAAAAACGCCCCCTGTTTCCTATTCCTGTGCCCCGGGCGTGAATATTCCCCAAGCGTCCACTGCCTTCTCCCACGATTCTTGGTGGGAAGTCTCTGGTTCCTTGCGTACGTCGTCGCTGCGAGGCAGACATGTCAGGGGAATACTGAAGAATGTCTTTTTTGGGGTCTGTTGTGTTTTCACTCCCCACCTTTTCTCCGTAATCCTCCCTCGGGTTATACATAGCTGACAGCGCGAAGCTCTGAATAGCAACTAATAACCAGTGGGACAAGAAAGAGAAAACGTCTGCTGATTCAGAATAGTAACGGTCTACTGCTGTGGATGTAGATCATACACAACTCAAGCTGCCATCGAAACTTCCAGAGATGTTTCAGCTAATGAGTTTGGAAGTCACAATGAGCATTCAGTTAATGCGGTTGGGGAAAGATGGCCGTTTTGGGTAATTTTGGCTATAGCTTTTAACGCTAAATTTAGGATTAAAAAATATGCATTAGATGCTGTTTTAGTCCTATTTTTTTAGTATTCTTGAGCTACTATGGAGAACGCTAGAAAATGTCACTTCACTACCAAAGATTCTTTATACTGCAGGCCTCAAACTTGGAAAGCTTCAAAAGCATGGCTAAAGGATGCAAGCTTTATCACTATTTTTCGTCAGCATATGTACACAAAAAAAAAAAAAAACGTACCGAACTAAATTGCACTTAATCATCACAATTAAAACTAATTTGGGGTAAAGCAGATTTGATTCTACCAAGATCCTTAATATTACTGGACTCAAACTTGGAAAACTTTGTCATGCAAACCGCTCGCGTTTACAAAAGGACGCAAACATTGATGCAATTTTTCGTCAACATCAGTACATAAAGATGTACATACTAATTTGCCCTATTGTCATTAACAATTTAAACTCATTTTTGAAAAATGATTCGATTCTACCATGATTTTGTAAATTTCTGGCCTCCAACTTGGAAAACTATGTCACTTGCCTCAAAAAAAAAATTATCGCAATTTTTAATTAATAGCCGTATGCAAAAAAAGCTTGTACACTAAATCATGTCATCGACATTAACAATTAATTACATATATGATTATTCCAACATGACTAGAAGGCAGCATCAGTCTAGGATTTCGTAAATGCGAACATGTACAAATATATGAATGTTTTGGGAACTTGAGTAATTTGAGTTTGGTTCCGATAACATCCGATGTGTGAATAAACAAGTCCTGTTATAATCGTACCTTGGGGAATCCCAGTAATTTGAGACATACCAAAACTGTTTGATGCATCAGGAATTAGATGCCTCAAAAGTAATGAGCATGCATTATTAAGGATATTCACCTTGTCTAAACAATGTAAGGTCATGAACATGGCGCAATTACACTACCGGGTTTTTTTTGTGTTGGCCTGGAAAAGTCTGAAGTGACCAGGAAGAGCCTGTGGAATGCCGTCCGCTTCCAGTCAAGGGATGCACTATCCAGTATGAGTCACTTCCTCAGAGACTGACCCTGAGCGTGCCCTACAAATGCCATAGACATCGACACATCCACCCACTGAAAACCCCAAAGTAAAAGTGAGATTTAAGAGTTCGCCTGTGTTTCAGATGCATGGACTCAAACCACGAAGACATGTGCTATACCAAGTGCATACTTAGATTATCAGCTCCAGGATGCTGCCTCAGCAACTGTTGGAAAGTCCCATTATAGTGTTCGAACACCACTTATTGGGAAACTTCCCGAGGAAACAGCGCTCACCTAATTTTGGCGACAAATCAATATTTGCTACATCAAAACACAGGACTTGGTGGCACGACATGGCAAATCAACTGAGGGAATGTGTGAGTGTTGTCCTGCACGGAGAGCTCCTCTTAGCATTCCGTGTAGTCTTCATTTCCCATGCAAAGCCCTAGTGTTCAGTCCATGCCTCCTGAATGAGCTCCTTTTGTGCGGTAATTGGAGATCGTTCTGTGTGGCTAACAAAGAGTTGCTGGGCCTCTCTCGTCTCTCTCCTCTGCCCCACTCTCTATTTTCCTGCCATCTTTCTTTTTTTCCTGTCCTCCTCATTACGCCCCCGGTCTCTTATCTCTTGCGTAACGTATTGCGCAAAGATAGTTCAAAGTGTCTGTTTTCTATCTTTGGAGGAGGCCGCGTGGTAGGCTTTCGTCGCAATCTTAGCATTTATTGGATTGGTGTTCCGTTTTTGCGGTGCGCCATTTCCCCGTTTGCCTCAATCAACAGGCTTCTGCAATTTCAGTTGGATGAAGCACAATTCCACAATCCCAGCTGACCAAACATGGGGGAAAAGCAGACAAATCTGGTTCGAGTTATGCTCAAATCTGTATCCGAACCCGACTTAATGTTTGTTTTGCAGGCCTTGCGTGGATGTGAAGTGGAGTCCCAGACTTTGAGGTTTTCTCCGTTGAAAATACATCATCCTCTTGGTACCGATTGGAAAACCAATGGAAAATCCACTGAGTGCACTCTGAAGTACCTTAGGAATAAATAAATACACTCTTGACAGTCATTATAATCATAATAAACAAAGAGTTTACTGGATCTGTAGCTGTTGACCCTCAAGACTCTTGACACTCATGCCACTATTGTTATTTTTTGTTTTTAAATACAGAGTTTTCAAAAAGTTACTGCTACTGTCAGACACTATCATCAACCAAGTCACGTGTGCATTAGGTTTACTCCATATATATATATATATATATATATATATATATACATAGATACC
>JAUCMU010000047.1:6011672-6023837 GCA_032275025.1 Enteromius treurensis | reverse complement strand
AAAGGTGAAAGTCACCATAGCTTGTAGTATAGACTCCAACCCAACTTTGTAAATAGATTAACGGCGATATTTTTTTTTTTTAATCGCGCGATAACACAGCACGTTAACGCAGATAACGGCCCACTATATATATATATATATATTATATATATATATATACACACACACACACATCTATCTTTTTGATAAGTCAGTGGAAAATAAATAACTTTTACTGTTGTAGTTGACATGATTAGATTACATTAGAAAAAGCAGGTGAAAATTGCATAAAAGACAAGGACAAGGTTGCTTTAAAATTAGAGGTAGACTAGGTTACCTGATGTAAGAAGGTTGTGCTGGCTGGCTGCCAGGCACTGAATTGACTGAAGGAGGAAGGGAGCAGAGAGGGCCTGCTTGGTCCGTAAGACTGTATCCCTGTGGAACCCCAGAGGACATGTAGGCTCCAGAAGGCTGATAACCCTGAAAGAGACAAGAAATAATAAGTCAGCAGAATTGTTTGTGTCACAAATTAAATATAATAGACTGAATTGGTACTAATTTTCTATTTATATGGCAAAGTATACCTGCATCGCGAGAGGATTAGGGGCTCCTGGATAAGTGCCTTGGAGACTTTGCATTTTGGAGTATGCACTGTAAAGTGGAGCCTCATTCATGAGCTGGTTATACAGTTCCAGAGCCTCCAGCACCTTCACATTCAGCTCAGACCACTCGGAGTGCTTCCTGCAGGAATGTGAGAGACGCTTTTTTCTCATATGCAAAAGACTGAAAAAACAGCCAACCTATTCCTGGGGTTTTGATATCAACAAACCTGTCGATTTCTTGCAGTTTCTCATCAATCATCGGGTTCATCTTTTGACAAGCATCTAGAACAACAGAACAAAAGATGAACACTCTGAAAATGAGTCTAACATTATTTACTTAAAGGAACTGTCAGGTTCAATTATCTTGTGTGCCAAGCAACATTTGACTGTAGAATTGACTGTAAATTTGATAAATTGCAGTAAACCATTATTAACATTGTTTCACTTAAAAAACAAAAACATTTACAACACTATACTTTGCATTGTACCACCTAAAAATATCCTCTTCAACTTTTGGGAAATCATGGAAATACTATTTTGTTTTCAAGCAAATGGGAATTCAAGATCATATTTCTCTACTAATATAACTATCACAAATTCTGCTTCTGAGAAACCTGGATATGTGTAAACGTTCCATAACCACCAATATTCTGGAGAGCCACCTAATGACACGACCTAAAATTTCTTTTAATGTCATATTTTGTTTGTGCTCCTACCAATGATGCGCGGGTTGATACAAAATGATTACCCACGGTTACGAGTCATCCGAAAATATTTTTATTGATATTTGGGTGGCGGTTCGGTCGGCTCGTTTGAAATAAAGATGCCAATTAAACCCTTTGTAATTTATATAGCACTAAACACAATTTTCTATCAAATACATAGGCCTACACTTTATTGGTTAAATTACTGGCGTGAAGATGACGCACAAGCTCAGTCTGCATGTTGAGATGGAGGCGGCAAGAGAAAAGGTAAAGACTGGGGAGTGGAAGCTCCGCAAATATACAAATAGAAAGAGCAAAGTGTGGGACACATTTGCCGAAATAATGAAAGATGATAACCAAAGTGCTGGCTTTGTCATGTGTAGTCTACCTTTTGAATGTTGAGTGTTATTAACTGTTAACTGTTGAATAAAAGAACTGCCTGCTCAGCGCACCACGTCAGCGAGGGCACCATTTGCAAAAAATGCGGGTCAGGAAGCGGGTCGGGTACAATATTTTCTCTCTTTTTTTTTTTGCGGCCCGAGTTGCGTGCGGGTTAGCTGAAAACGTCGGTCGGGTTCGGGTTGTTTATACATTGACCGGCGCATCAATGATAGGTATGTATTGCGGCAGTTCAGAATTTTATTATATCCGTGGACAGCTGCTAAAAGTTCATGCTCTATGATGTCGGAAATATGCCCTACACCAGTAATTGTGCAAAAAGTACGCTTCATTAACTGAAACTCTGTAAAAAGGAAAAGGAATAAAAGGTGTCAGAGTTTTACTGCCCTGTAGTGTTCATTTCCTTTGAAACTATGTACTTATTGGTACACATTTTAAGTCTCGCTAAAAAGCACACCCAGAAACGTTTATGCTATGAGAACAGGTAGCAAATGTAAAAAGTAAAATTAAATCCAAATATGGTGCCATGGTCATTAAATGATTCTGTATCGACTCAAAGGAACATATATAGTCATATTCTGAATCATCGACTCCTCTTTTGCCCGAGCAGACGTAATCTGATCAGCTCATTGTCATTGCGCATCGCCAACGATGGCAGGCGGATTCAATAATGATGCCAGGACAGATAAAGATGCCGTAGCTACATCTGGACTGGCTGTGTGCCTGCATCCAGTTCGAGTGTGGCTGATTAGATTTAGACATCATTGATTATGCGGTGATTTCATTAAAATTCATAATCAGCTGAAATAACATTGTGACGGGCCGGACCCTCGAGATTAGCACTAATTCAACAAAAGGGAGGCAAGTTTTTTTTTGTCGATCATCAGGTTAGTATGAAAATCACAACTAAACTAAAGTTTACTGGGGACGGAGTCAGTTGCGTTGCTTTGTTCGCAAACATCCTATATTCAGGACCCTCCCGCGTGCTTCGTTCAAAACAACGACTTGTTCTCTTTGCATGTCAGACCTCCTCTGCGCGATGTAAATGCAACTTTGATGGCTGTATAGATGATTTATGCTCCTTTCATACACAGCATATGTGTTTTGTGAACGCTGACATTTTTGCTTCAAGTTGAAGCGTTGATGATTGGATACACAAGCGCTTTGTGTCAAGCGCGTTCTTTCATATTATAATCAGCTTTCCACTCAAACAAATGTCAAAAATATGTAAATTATCTCGGTATTATCTGTTTAAAGTGCTGCATCATGGCCATTGGCTTCTTATTGATGAAACACATTTATCAAAACAAACCTGGTGAATTATTAATGAACTTGGTGTTTTGTTTGTCCTTTTTTTTTCTTCCAACGTCCTCTAACGGCTAGAAATTGTAGTTGAATGACCTTTTCTCCTGTATAAATGAATCAAAAAGTCTTAATATATAGGCTAAATGTTATTAATTCTAAAGCTGAGTATTGGCTTTGTTTCATAAACATGTCATTAATGCAGACATCGGGATAAAAATGGAGGTTGGTCTGAAATTTGTGTTCCTTATGTTTGATGGGACACCAGGTGGCAAATGGATATCCCATAATTAAGCAATTTCAGTGAAATATATACACTTGAAGTACACTGTTTAGTTTTCAATGAAGCGTCATTTTCCAATTCTAGACTTTGCCGAGGTCATGGGTTCAATTCCCATACTTGACGTTTACATACTTCATGTAATTTAAGCTATAATTATTATCATAAACATGTAGTGAAAAATGTTCGTGGTCAGTTTATGGGAAGGCTGCATATGGCATTTTTAGAAGCGTGCAGTTACTCCAGTTTAAAGTTTACTTTTGGATATTCCCAGGATGTGAACCCTCGTCCACCTGGTATATGGCACTAGCCACATGATTATATGATGGGACAGGACCAGGCTTTTGTGTTTGGGGGTTGTGTTGCTGGACTATACTGAAGGAACCAAGTGTCGGAAACCGGATTGGAAAATAAGAGCCGATCCTTCAACAAGATGGTCATTACAGCTGTGAGTAATGGTTTAGTCATCTACCATGCATCCTGGAATATGTATCCTTTAATGTGCAACACTCAAGGATTCAGTCTCATAGGGTTATAATGGAAACACTGTTGCGTTTCAGCATACAAATGGACTTGGAGATGCAGGCTTGTTTTGAATTATGCTTGAGTGTAATATTGGATTATGGTAAGAGTAGAGCGCTAGCTACAAGAAGCACGACTAAAGGAAAGCTTTAAAGTCTCGGCAGGGAGGCTTAGGCTCATTATCTGAGCAGTCAATCTGCAGGAGGAAATTAGACAATTGGTTGAGAACTGGGTGTTTGTGAGATTCAAAATAATGAATTTTAGCCTGTGCATTCCTTTATTTCACTTATATCACACATTTTTCAACTACATTTATATAATGCAGTATTATATATTGTAATACTGTCTTATTTTTTTCTACAGCCTATGTGATTCTACTATTGCAATCTTTTTTTAATCTAAGCCTCTGATATATCAATGTATGCATCAGAGCGCGGGGTCTGGGACATCCTAGATTCGGATTGAGCTCAGATGACAGCATGAAATATTTTCAATGTTGGTTATGTCCTCGTGTGACACACAGGTTTTGAGATTATGCGATTTTAAACCCTGGGTCAAATGGTGATGTTGACGTCGGTAAGCATCCCGTCCAGTTACGTTTCCTCAACTTCCTTCCAGAAGCTGATAAACTCTGTGAGTCAGCCTGCCAATGTTGTGTTTATGCTCCTTCAGAAATCTGGCGGAATATCGATGAGAGCCATGCATGAGGTAGTTGTGATAGATATGTGTAAGAAATGAGTCATTGGAAAGGAAAAGAGTGAGAAGAGATGGTGACAATTACATGGGACCTCACCTCTTGAGAGTAACTGTGCACCAGTGTGTGTTAATATATGTGTGTTTTTACATTATTTTGTGTATTTGATGTAATGCAATGTGTTAATGGGGTTTAAGGTTAAAAAAACACACTATTTTCCACAAACTGTACATTATTGTTTCTCCTCTAAGCCCCGCCTCCTGAAATGGGTTGATTTGTACAAAGCTCATTATTCTGAGAAGCGAGGTGAGCTCTGATTGGTCAGCTATCCAGTGCGTTGTGTTTGGCCGAATACCTCAAGCGAGTGACGGAAATGTTTTGGCCCTTACCATAATGTTATACCGTGACCCAGCGTGAAGATATATATATATATAGGATATATATATATATATATATATATAAAACACTCATAAAATAAGCATTTGTTGCATCCATCGGGGACAAAATCACTGGTTTTCATGCCTAAATACACTTTTTTAACACATAAACATAACACCATGTCTGCATTCATGATCGGATAAAAACGACAAACAGCAAGCACTGCTCTACACTCTTCAAAATTTGCGTTTGAATCGTCAGTAGTAAAGGAAAACAGCCTTTGTGCAGAGACGGCAGGCTACTCCCAGGTTCCCTAATCAGTCCTCAGTAAAATGCACTGAATGCATCTGAATATTTGTGTTGTGCTGTTCTAGATCATAGTGAAAATACAACTTAACCACTGATTTCTAGAGTAGTTTCACTTTCACAACGAAACATTGTTTCTCCAGAACATGGCGCCCGCAGCAACACTACTGCAAGAATAATAGCCCCACCTTCTATCGTGTTTAAACGAGCCCTTTTAGGAGGGCGTGGTTGAGTCTTGAGACTATTTTGAGACTTTTGTGATCTTATCTACGCACAGCTTGTAGCATCATATGACCCCTTTAATAATCAACTGCGACAGTTGAGTGCATGAGTTTTCAAATTTTCACTTTTTTGCTGGTGTGGACGCTAATATCATTATCTGTATCGTTATAGCTTTCTTGGTGTTAACGGGCCTTTACTGTATTTAATAAAATCACTATCAAACCTTGAATAGCTCCCACAAAATGGAGAGGAAAGACATGCTTCTACATTTCTAAGCAGCTGGATTTACAGTTTTTGCATAGCAGACGTTGTTGCAATCTTTCATTTCTTTCAAATCTTTCAAAAAACATCAAAAAGTGAGCATGCATTTAAAGTTTTCATTGCATTTTTGTTATAGGAGGTAGATAAAGATTTCATATAAATTTTAATATCCTCTTGAAAATAAGAAAACATAACCTTGAAAATTCATGACCTTTGCAACCAAGCAATAAAATTGCAGAGAAAGTAAATATCTCTGTATTTCTTCTCAAAAGTGAAAATTCCAAACAAAACATCCTTAAAGAAAAGCTCAAAGTCATTGTGTATGAAATTTACAATGAACTGGCAAAAGGAATGAGACTTTAGAGACTTCAGGAGGGACTGAAGAAAAGCGAGGGAATGAGTCGTTTTCTCAGCGCCATGGCAACGGCTTCACGGGAACGCGCCTCTCCTCGTCATGAGAGAAGACAAAGCACACGCTGCTGTCTGATGTATATCTGCTGCTAGAAATGTCTGTTTTCACGTGTGTTGACTCACATAATACTGGCAAAGCCACGGCGTCCCTCTTTTGTTATCTTCTTGTATAATGCATTCGCTCGTTTTGTTGGCATCAACCGCTCTGGCAGCTGACAGTCAGCTGTTTGAACAGCTATTGTGGATTAGAGAGCTGATTGTCATCCGATTTCCTATTAGCTTAGCATCCAACGCTCATGTTGCCCTTGATAAAAAGTCTAACTAATTCTCAGGGGATAATCAAGGTCAATCTTGGTTGATTTATTGATTTGTGCATTTATCTGTTTCATTCATTCAAGTTAATCTATTTCATAATTTGTCATTTTTACTTGTTTTATTTTAATTGTTTATCTGTTTAATTTTTATTATATATATGTATGTATTTTGTATTTTTATTATTAATGTTATTTATTATTTTATTGTATTTATTTAAGTTTTTATTTCATTTCATTATCTATTTATGCTTACTCATATAAATTTTTTTTTTTTACCTCTTATTGGATTTTATTTTATTTGAGCTTTTATCTATTTTGTGTTGTTTGATTATTTATGTATTTTTTCATTGTTTATTTATTTAATCTTATTTGAATCGTTTATTTACTGTTTTATTTGATTTATTTTTACCTTTTTATTGCGTTGTTTCTTTTTTAGTTTAGTACCTTTTTGTCTAATTTTATATGATATTTATTCATTTAGCTTATTTTACTTTTTTAATTTAGTTTTAGGCATACATCAGAACGTCATATCAAGCACACTTTCACATTTTAAAGAGATTGCCTCAAAACGACAGATCAGTTACAATCACGTCTAGATTATAGGGTGCTGACACGATTACCTTGGTTGTCCTTTGGTGGATTGACTTGTTTTGTTGTTGCAGCCGAACTGAGATCAGTTCTGAAATTCGAGAGGATGGAGAAATCTGTAGGTCAGCGGTCAGCAAATAATGGTGTTTTGATATTACCCAGCTTCTAATGACCAGAAATATCTTCTTACGTAACACTGGCCAAATCATGCGTGTGTGCATGTGTGTTGCGTCCTGTGTTTAAAACACAAAGTCTTCTATTGTTCAGATATCTGCAAAGCCTCTGTAATAAACAGGTCGGCAGAAAGGCTTAGACTGAGCTGAATCACGCTGCGGCTGGACAACAAAGAGCAGGCGGGTGGCTTTCAGACTCTGGCCTCCACGCTTGTTTCACTTTCCTCCGGCCCCATTGCCCCGGGTGTGTTTGTGCTGATCACCATCAAGTACAATAACATGATTTTACATGCTTTTCACCACACAGATTGTAGTGGGATTGGTCAAGAGTTACTACCAATGTAATGCCTTCATTCAACTTGCTTGTAAGAATTCAAATTCAGGATTAGCTTATAGCCTATATAAGTAAGAATTGTGAAAACATATAGTATTTAATAATAAAAATCTTATATTATAACCCTTATAATATATATTACTTTATATTACCTTTAACCTTATATTATAACCTATATAATATGCAATTGGAAAGAAAGTAACTTTGCTTTGACGATTGAAAAACTCATAAAGTTTGAATGCCGAAAAGCATTTTTTAAATAACAATTATTAAAGCATCCTCGTATAGACACTTGTCAGTAAGTTTCTCTCACCTTTTGCAAAAAAGTCATAATCTGACGTTAAATTCTTCGTCCACACATCTGGCCGTGCAGTGAATACGTGTCTTTGGGTGTTTAGCTTTGTCTTCTTCAGTGAACCTCAACAGAAACAGACGAGGAGCGCCATTATTCGGGACACATTCCTCACTGCTCCAGCTGGGCATGTGGAACTAATTACTGTCGAGGAATTTACACAGCAAGTGAAACCGAGAACATGTACTGTGTGTCACGGAGCTCGTACGAACCGCTGAAGCAGTCCTCCTGTCTTAGGTTAAACCTACCCCATCTCATGAGTCTGCGTACGCCGAGCAAAAACGACAACTCGTGTTTCCGTTTTAATGTTAGCTTTGTCTGTGAGGAGCAGCACGTCCTGATTTTGAAGTATGATGTGCCCTAGGTCAATATACACTGCTCAAAAAATAGAGGGAACACTAAAATAAAACATCCTAGATCTGAATGAATGAAATATTCTTTTTAAATACTTTGTTCTTCACATAGTTAAAGGTGCTGACAACAAAATCACACAAAAAATTATCAACGGGAATCAAATGTATTAACCCCTGGAGGTCTGGATTTGGAGTCACACTCAAGTGGAAAAACACACTACAGGTTGATCCAACTTTGATGTAATGTCCTTAAAACAAGTCAAACTGAGGCTCAGTAGTGAGTGTGGCCTCCACGTGTCTGTATGATCTCCCTACATCGTCTGGCATGCTCTTGATGAGGTGGAGGATGGTCTCCTGAGGGATCTCCTCCCAGACCTGGGGCCTCATTTATAAAACTTTCTTACGCACTGATTTGATCTTAGAGTGTTCGTCCGATCAAATCCATGTCAAAGTACAGATTTATAAAAACCGTCTTTGACGTGGAAAAGTACTTATCTCCACGTCAGATTCCAGCTTGGCGTACGACCGTTTCCTTGTGGTAATGCCTGGTATTGCAGATAGTTCAACACACGGGCAAGGAATTTCTTGCGCTCCTTTTTACTTGCCATTGTCACAGAGTTTTTGCTTTAGGAATGAGCTCATTTTATATGTTAATTAATTAAGCAGGGGCGTTTCGACGGCGAAACATTCAGCTGCACACAATTCCACGATCATTTGTGATTTATAACCGAATGACTGGCGTGCGCATGGATTTCGTGCGAACGTTCGTTTTCTCTGAATCGCTCTTACGAATAAATCTGAAAAGTTCTTAGATAAAATCAAGGATGCTTTCTACGCAAGTCTGTATAAATGAGGCCCCTGGACTAAAGCATCCGCCAACTCCTGGACAGTCTGTGGAGCAACGTGGAGTTGGTGGATGGAGCGAGACATGATGTCCCAGATGTGCTCAATTGGATTCAGGTCTGGGGAACGGACGGTCCAGTCCATAGCATCAATGCCCTCGTCTTGCAGGAACTGCTGACACACTCCAGCTACATGAGGTCTAGCATTGTCTTGCATTAGGAGGAACCCAAGGCTTACCGCACCGGTCTCATAAGGGGTCTGAGGACCATCTCGGTACTTAATAGCAGTCAGGCTACCTCTGGCGAGCACATGCAGCCCTCCAAAGAAATGCCACCCCACACCATTACTGACCTACTGCCAAACCGGTCCTGCTAGAGGATGTTGCAGGCAGCAAAACGTTCTCCACGGCGTCTCCAGACTCTGTCATGTCTGTCACATGCGCTCAAGTATGAACCTGCTTTCATCTGTGAAGAGCACAGGGCACCAGTGACGAATTTGCCAATCTTGGTGTTCTCTGGCAAACGCCAAAATTCCTGCACGGTGTTGGGCTGTAAGCACTGTGGACTCGGGCCCTCATACCACCCTCATGGAGTCTGTTTCTGACCGTTTAATGCACATTCGTGGCTGGAGGTCATTTTGCAGGGCTCTGGCAGTGCTCCTTCTATTCCTACCAGCTACCAAGCACCAAACATTTACATTTACATTTATTCATTTAGCAGACGCCAAAGCGACTTACAGGTGAGCAGCTGGGGGAATGGTGCCTTGCTCAAGGGTCTCACCTCAGTCATGGTATTGAAGGTGGAGAGAGCTGATTACTCACTAACGCCACCCTGCCGGACATGGGACTCGAACCCACAACCTTTGGGTTACAAGTCCAACTCCCTATCCATTAGGCCATGACTGCCCCTACTGCCCCTACAAACACTGACTGTAAGCCAAAAACTGTTTCTTCCAATCTTATTGGTTAATCACAATGTAGTCCCAGGGTCAACATTCGACCTGTTGCTGGTCTGTCGTTTGGGAAGCCGTTTAATTTCCCTATCTAAGCATTTCAGTCAAATGTGTCTGGAATAACTGAAAGAGCAGCTATTTGTGGCGTGTTCCAGGCGGCCAGCGTGACATCGGAAACTGAATATAGCTGTCCTGCTCACTTTCCTTCTTTCTAAGAACAATATATTTCTCTATCAGTCACTTTTCCCACATTTGTCAGCTAGATCATGTCAGCCAGTGTAAACCCCTGGACAGGCTTGTTAAAATAGCAGCATCACATGTGTGTGTGTGTGTGTGTGTGTGTGTGTGTTGGCTAGCTGTAGCCAGTCAGTTCATTTGTTGTTTCCTGAGATCATATTCCCCAGGAATGCTTTATGAGGTCAATTTAATGTAGTGACTACAAGTAACAGCCATTTTTATTACCCACGCCTGAAGGGGCACCAGATCTTTACACTTTTTAAAAGACTCTAGACTGTTCAGCCAGTGGCCTACATCTGGATTTAAAAAATGATCTGGGTTTAATATTCCAGACAATCTCTACAGACAGACAGTGTATTCAAAGATATTCTTGGCTTATTTAAACTAATAATAATAAAATAAATATTTAATAACGTATGTTTTATAAAATATTTTGTAAGATTTTATAATTAAAAAATAAGATAAAAGTTCATTTTTAATTGGTTAAAACCTTCATTATATGATTATATATAAGTATTAATTATGTAAAAAAATAAATGTATTTTTAAAAAATGTATTAAAATACATTTATTCATTATAATATTATTTAAATGTTTAGTTGTTGTAGTATTATTATTGTTATAGATGTATAAATATTTAAAAGATATCCTAAATGTTTTATTATTATTTATAGAATTAAATTAAACCTTTATTATATAACATTTAAATAATTAAATTCATTTATTTATAATTGAGATATTTAAATACTAAATGTATTCATCATATTATTGTTTACGTGTTCAGTTGTTCTTATTATCACTTTTTAAATACATTTTAACCAAATTATTATCAAAATTTAAATACATGAATTGATGTAGACATTTATATAGTCATAATACTAAGATATTAATAAAAGTAAAACCAAATAAATGTATTAATTTATTTGTAAATCATCATTTAATTAATTGTTGTTGTTATTATTCATATTTATTTTATTATTAATACAAATTATTATGTTTATAAATAAACACTGATTCTATGAACTAAGTTTGAAGAAGATTTATTTCCTATAATGTCATTACGTAATTCTATAAATTCCACTTCTTGCATAAAAATAACAATAAAATTAAAAATAAAAGGCTCTAACACTTCCATGTGATGGAAACAGGATTTGTGATATTTTCTGCGTGGGTCAAACATCCTTTGGCTCCACCAGTCATCAGTTTGGCTCTAATTGTGACGTTCTGTGATCATGAAATGTGAATCGCAGCTGTAGGGGAAACTCTTGCATACTAAGTGCTGAAGAGTTCACAGATTTTGTGTTGACTGACTTATGTGCGAATCGTCTACGATTCTCCGGACGCTTTCCACGGAATGTTTCTTTAATTGTCCGTCATAATAGCTGAAAACTCATCCGCGTTTAGTTGGCATGGGAACGAATGGGGCGCGGCGTTGACAGGAAACACATGGCGCATTAGGTGAAAGGCTGGGAAAAGGAAAGAAAAAATGTCACAATCTCTCTGTGAAATGTAGTGTAACCGCAGCACACACATCACGTGTCGCGTCGGTGCTCAGAAATGTTTTGAAGCGCTTTCTTTGAAGACACACCGAATTCTTTTACCCCCCAATGGGACTATTGGCTTTCCTGAAGCGGTGAAACCGTACCATAGGTGAAGTCAGAGAAACACCATTCAAAATAATGCTCCATCTTCAACTTTGTCCTCTATGCAGCTGCAGAGTTTCTCACAGCAGCGCCGGCCGTGTGACCTTTGACCCCTTGTAACCTTGACCTCTCAATCTGATCTTTGAAGAGGCCGCTTTAAAGAGAACAAATGCTCTTGAGGACGTGTCTTTAAGATTCTGTGACTAAATAAATAACACAGAGAGCTGGGTAGTGACTTGTCACGTATATTATGGATTACGTCTTCCAGTTTTGTGGATTTGTTAATTTGTTTAATTGAAGTACCCTGCGATTTGAATT
>JAUCMU010000047.1:5965120-6010515 GCA_032275025.1 Enteromius treurensis | reverse complement strand
ATAAAATAATTTGTCATAAGGTGGTTCTCCGACATTGGCTAATGGTCACATGACAAAATATGATTTTTCTTTCCAGTAATTGTTTCATTTTGATTCATTTTTTAACTTATATCTTTGATTTTAATAATTGTTTGGTCACAAACGCGTGCCACTTAATAAATTATAAAAGCTACCCAGAAGACCCTAGTAATAACCTAGCAGTGCCTGAATACCCAAAACACCCTAGCAACTTTAAATCAATACCCTAGCAACCACCAAAAAGACTGCAGCAACTGCATACACTAGCAATCCCCCAATGGTTATCTTGTAACAGTCAACTTGACTTCATTCACTGTTATAATCAATGAGTATTTAAAGACATCAGCAATCACCCAAAATTCCCTAGTAACTACTCGGTGAAAAAAGGGATGGGCGGAGGGTGGATATGACTGTGGCTTAATACTTTTTGGTGTCACATTTCTCCAAAACATGTATCGCAAAATGCAGATCACCCCTAACCAAAAGCATCCACTAATCCAGCTATGAAGATGTTCCTCAGAGGTGTAAACCCATGACAGATCAAAGCTCTTTCCTACACAATAGTCCTTCGCTCTGCATGGGAGGCGCAGGCTGCTGGACCAGTATTAGGGGTTTAGGGGCCGCTGAGAGCAGCAGACCTGAACAGACCGGGCAGCACATGCGATTAAGGCTGAGCTGAAATTAGGGTAAATGGGGGGTAGATGAGCGGTCATGCTTGGCCTAGCCTCGTGGTGTTTGGTGTGACTCTGTTCACAGCTGGGACATTCCCATAGGAAGAGACAAAAGAACACGGGATATGGGGTTAATCTGAATTTAGCATGTTATTTATTTGACACAATACAAATCAGATCTACTTCTATAATGCACTGTAAACAATTATATGGTTTATTTTCAACCTCTATATTATTACTATTAACCATTAATAAATAAATAAAAATATTATTTATAAACAGTGCAATTGTGCAACGTGCAAATATATGTATATATATATATATATATATATATATATATAGGCATGCATGCTAATAAATAGCGTCATTGTTTTATGTGTGTGTATTTATAATGATTGTATTACTAATTATATTTATTCATTTTAAACTTCTATGTTTAAAAATAATGAAGATTATTGAAAAATAAATATCACAGGTATTTTTTTATATAACCCTGAGACAATATCTAACTGTTTTTTTTTTTATTGCATGTAGAGATTAATGTTTAAAAGCTATCACTTTGAGCTATTCATTCTTATTACAGTGTTTAAAATGATGCCTGCCTGTTTCCAGTATATTGTTTTGGAATGTCTTGGATGCTGTGGAATAATAAGAGGTCTAATGAGACCGAAGGAAAGGGGAGGGCATTGAAACCGGTGGGCTGAACTTCAGAGAGGGGAAAATTGGCTCTCCGGTCTCTCTCCAGTCAGAGAAAAATTACCCTACAGTCCTCCACACGAGACTCCAGCGATGCGATCAATTCCGCACCTTTGATATCTGACCATATTGCATCAATATTGCAGGATTAAACGGTCAAAGCGTTTGATCTGGAATTTGAAGGTAAGCAAAACTCTTCTTTTCCCCCTTTAACTTTCTAAATGTCAAGCGCCAGCGATCTTAACCGCCAGTAAGTCTTATTAAGTTTCACAAATAGTTAAAGTTCGTAATATTGCGAATGGCTTGTAAATATTAGCGTAACATACAAGCTCGATCGCGAATAGCTAGGACTTTTTCGTTGCGATTGTGGCATCTCTTGTCATGTCGTACAAATTTGACAGTGTGGAAATTAGTATTCGCAAAAGGATTTCGAGCATTCAAATAACAAATAGCCTATTTAAAATTCGACACGTATTAATTAGCGCGATTTATCGCTGTTAAGTTCCTTTTTCTGGTGTACAAAAAGTGTATTTATTTATTTTTAAATACAAAAAAGTAAATAAGTAGGATTTAATCTTTTGCATTAGTACCATAGTTTATTTTATTTTATTTCAGTTGGCTGTTTAGAATGTTGTTTTACGACTTTTATACGTTTAATCGTCTTTCTTTATTTATTTAATTATCTTTTTCTCTTGGTTGTGGCATCTCTTGGCATGTCGTATGAATTTGACATTGATCGCATTCGTATTAAGATAAAACACTCCTACATTCCTGCAGAGAATGCTGGACATTCGAATTCGTTACATTTTCGCGGAATTATTTCAAATTATTTATCGAATGTTTTCTGAGTTCTGTTTGGTCTGAAACTTCTTAACCGAACGTTTTAATGTACGTGCTTCGCTTTGGATGAGTAAATCACTCTTTCGCTTTGCTATTTTAGTTTTGCCACTTTCGAGTTTTCAATGAAGCTGTGTTTATATGTTTGACGTCATGACAAAGTTAATAATATGCCATTATACCAATATACCGTGCTAGTTGTCTAATTTCCCGTTACTTATTTCTTTTAGTGTTTTCATGATGCAGTTGTTGGAGTTGTGGACCACATTCATCCTCTCTAAGGATTTTTACCTGACTTGAGAAAACCTTGCATAGCCTACATGACATCATACTAAAAGAGGAGAACTGGAGACCCAGCTACCCAAGTCCACCAGCACCCCTCTGTGGCCTGTGGTGGGTTGCACGTTGGATTTAAAACTACCAAGCCAGTGCGAACCATGGATGACCTAATCGCCAGACACTACAACTTCACTGGGAAATTTCGCAAGGTCGACAAGGACCCGGGACTCAGAGCGGACTCTGTCGTCTTCATCATCGTCTGCTGCTTCATCATCTTGGAAAATGTTCTGGTTCTCCTCACCATTTGGAGGACCAAGAAGTTCCACAAGCCCATGTACTACTTCATCGGGAACTTGGCCTTGTCAGACTTGCTGGCCGGGGTGGTGTACACTGCGAACATCTTGCTGTCGGGAGCCAACACGTATAAGTTGACCCCAACGCAGTGGTTCTTCAGGGAAGGGAGTATGTTTGTGGCTCTGGCTGCTTCGGTGTTCAGTCTCTTGGCCATTGCTATCGAGCGACACCTGACTATGCTGAAGATGAAGCTCCACAACAATGGCAAGACCTGCCGGGTCTTTATGCTCATCAGCACCGTGTGGTTCATCGCTGCCATCTTGGGCGGTTTACCAATTATGGGTTGGAACTGCATCGAGAGCATGGATAGGTGCTCCACCGTCTTGCCTCTCTACCACAAGACCTACATCCTCTTCTGCACCACAGTATTCAGCGTCATCTTAATGGCCATCGTCATCCTGTACGCCCGCATCTACGCCCTGGTCCGCACGCGGAGCCGCAAACTGGTCTTCCGCAAGGTCGCCAACGGCCGCTGCAGCAACAAGAGCTCGGAGAAGTCCATGGCCCTCCTGAAGACCGTCATCATCGTGTTGAGCTGCTTCATCGCGTGTTGGGCGCCGCTCTTCATCCTGCTTCTGCTCGACGTGGCCTGCCAGATCCGCTCTTGCCCGATCCTCTTCAAGGCCGAGTGGTTCCTGGCTCTGGCCGTGCTGAACTCCGCTATGAACCCTCTGATCTACACCCTGACCAGCAACGAGATGCGCCGGGCCTTCATCAAGATGCTCAACTGCGGCATCTGCGACCAAGCGACGGGCAAGTTCTCCAGGCCCATCATGGGCGCCGAGTTCAGCAGGAGCAAGTCGGACAACTCCTCCCACCCCAATAAGGACGAACCCGAATACTCGCCCAGGGAAACCATAGTGTCTTCTGGGAATATCACCTCTTCTTCTTAAAGGGACTTTTTGTGGACATTTATGAGTGTGTGTGTGTGTGCAAGTGAGTGTTTTTGTTTGGTGTCCTCGTTGTCTGTGATCCGTAGCGGTAGCGGAAGGCTGGAAGAAACCAGGATTTGTTGGAAGTCTTGGCTTGGGCCTGCATTAAAGACTTTGTCTTCTGCAGTTCCTGACAGATCGCCTGAACTTTTCTGCAACTTAGGGAAGCACTTAACCAACCATTGTTCAGTTGTTGTTGTTTTTGTTTTTTTATCCCTTTCAAATGGAAACTTGTAGACAAGCACTTTTCGGGGAATTGCTCCTTGAGAACCAACATAGGCATTACTGACTCTGTCTAAAATGGATTGATGTGAAACATACTAGCTTGTTGTGGTTGTTTGTACTACATTTTTGAGATTAAATTGAAGAAATGCAGTCGAGAGGTACTCGTATTTCTTTGAGTTAACACTATTTGGTATTAGGATGTTATTTTGCCCCTGATCCAGAATGTATTTTGTAAATGTATTTGTTTTTCTTCACCTTTCAACAAATAAACTGTTGTTGTAGAAAATTGTGCATGTACATTAGCTGCCAATATTAATTTATATTGAAACAGTTCCAGTAAATTTGAAACTTGGAGGGATGGAACTAAGTGGCGTGTTCATTAATTGTAAATATATTTTATTCTTTTACTTTGGTAGTACGCCGTGTATCATAGCTCGTGCACATTGATCTATCCTGCAGGGGTAGTTTTGTCTTTTGTGGGTTGTATGGCGGCTCAACTCTAATGAAGTTTTTTTTTTCTCTCTTTTTATGGGATGGAAAGATCTGCAGAATTTCAGATTAATGTCTACGCAAATTTTCTGCTGGCATTTCACTATACAACAGAAACAATGTACAGGCTTGTATTTATCTATCTATTCCTCATATATACAATCAATTCATGAGCCAGTTTTATCCCTGTTCAGTGTTGCACATTGTAACTTCTAGTCCATGCGTTTTTGTTCTGTTAGTTGTTAATAAATACTGTTGAAGAAAAAGCAATCAGAGTTGTGATTTGTTTTCATTTAAATGTTTGGCTTGGTGTTTAGAATTGGGTCCGAAAGCTGGAGACCATGGTATCTGCAATGCAGAATCAAACTTATAATTCAAACCTGAAAATAAATGGTAAAAAACTTTATGAAGAAAAAGTTAAAAGGTTTAAAAATGTGCTAAAAACCCCAAACCCCATGGTTTGAATTACAAAAAAAGTGATAATTATTTTAGTAATTAATTATTAGAGTCCAATTATTATGCTGATGTTATATTTTAATATTAAAAATAATTTATCGGTAACTAATGTGTACATATAGAAATAAGTAGTTGAACTCGATTTTAGCTGTATAAATAGAATTAATATGACTATATATGAATTAAATGATAAATTAGATGAGCAAAAAAATAGAATGTGAATAAAATACTGGTTTCTTCACAGTAGCAAACATTCTCATGTATATGAGCAAAGAGCGCCACCTACTGGACAGCTATTGAAACTGCATCTCCTTTAGCTTTAAAGATTTCCATAAATGACAATAAACCACTCGCAATTTTTACATTTTTTTGCATATATATATACTCACATTTACACTGAACATACAGGTTTACATTTAAATGTATTTAAAAGACATCACATTACGGTTTTCTGACACATTCAGTTTCACGATTTTACTTCGTGATGCTGCTGAAGTAAGCACTTTGCTTTTTCATTTTTTTTTTACACTCGTATAAATTTAAATCTTAAATCTAGATGCTGATTCATGAATATGTTATGAATCAACTACCCATTTGCTTACAATCACACAAATAGGGAATGCAGTGCTGCATAATTTAATTTTCCGACATGATCATTATTAAACTTATTTTTAAATATATACATTATATATATATATATATATATATATATATATATATATTATTCAATCAAGTATTATCATAATAGACATATTTAAAATTCAAACTCCGAAATTCATAACGTATAAATGACAAAAATTGGTTTAATTGGTGAGAACAAAAATGTCTCACTAACTCAATGATGAAAAGTTTTTTTTTTGTTTTTGTTTCAGTGAGCCAAAGCATTGCTATGAAAATCTAAAATGCAAAACAATAATTTGAATAAGGTTAAGGATTCACTGTGTGCAAATCACGCATATTAAGGTATGACTTATGGATAACTATGTCAATTTGTTAGTTAAGACGCATTACTGTTTTTTTTCTTTTTGCTATGGGTTCATTGGGTTCAGTTTTATTGATGTCATGGAATGGGCCTGCATTGCCCTGCAGTAGACTTTTTTTTTTTTTTTACGTTTGTCTGTATTCATGAAATACAACATGTCAGTGTTTTAAACGGCGTACATTATTTCCGTAAGTAAATACCTCTTCGTGTATGTCTTTATATACTCCCTCACACATACAATAGAGGAAGAAACTGTTACCAAAAAATGCAACCAAACTCTTTACTCACTTTCACGGCGATGGTAAAGCAAAGCACCATGGGAACACGAGTCCCTTTCGCCGAATCGCTCCATTTTTGGTTGTTATGGCTGTGGCGCAACGGAACTACATTTCCCAGAATGCCATTTTCTGTACATTGGCTCATGTTATACATGGGGGAATATGAGAGCGGCGGAGGAACCGAAAGCGACAGCAGAATCCCTGGCGATAAGTATAACGACAAATAGTGATCGTGAAATGGGGGGAATTCAATGCCAAACCACTCTCAACAGACTGTCGTAAAAGGGAAATCGTATGTGGGTGTTTCGTTTTTTTTATATCTATAAATTTGGCGTGGACTGGGGTAAGGCACCTCCCTGCCTGCTCTGCGCCGGGGTGTGTGCGTGTTTTTCGGCTAGGCTTCCTCGCATCACCGCGCTGCAGTGTGTCGCTGGAACCGAACTGAGGTGCCACGCCGCCGGTTACAGCTGCCCTGCGCCGTCGGCCGATACTATGTCAAAAACAGAGAGAGACAAAGTAACACTGCGAATCAATCCTACTGACCTATGCAATGCAAAAAATGTCAACTTTGCTCTCTAACAGCTGTGGTTTGTGGCCATAAAGAAGTGCAAGTGTGCCGAAAAATATAGTGGAGCGATTTTTGTGCCTGTTATTAAAAAGGTGAGGTAAACCATTTGCATCTTTCTACCTAACTTTCTTGAAGAAAATTGGGTCATACTTTTACATTACACTGTTATTGTTGCATTGTGATTACTATGTAATTACGTAACTTACTGTTATTTTAATGTTAGTAAGTGAAATATTAAAAGTGCTTTTTATTGCATATGCTTGTAATTATACAGGTTGTTGTAATTGGTGTTGTCAACCCTTTAATTTAGCTGTTTTTCATTTAGCTTTTCAACATGTCACATTGGATTGTAAAGTGTTAAAAAAACAACAACCTCATTTTCTGTAGATAAAGTATGTGATTTTTGCTAATGTGTATGTTTAAACTGCCCAATCGCATTGTGCAAATTGGACTTAAGGAAATATGGCCATTTGAAGTAATTAAGTGTTTACAATACAAACTGCTTAGGGAACAAGTGTACATCGGCATTTTAGCGCAGAGCAAATCGACATTGGTGTACATCCAACTTCACAGGAAGTTGAAGAGGGGTTAAAACCCACAAGACATTTTGTACTTAACTTGAATATGTGTGCTTCCCTACTATATAACATGTCAAACGAACATTGTGATCAAATATGCAGCAATAATGAAACAGTAGGCATACAAACAAAATATACATCAAATCTGCTGACATTGTGAGGTGTGCAGCAAGGAAACTTTTCAATCCCATAAGACCTATTAAGCGGAGGAGCTGTCAGATTCAGGAAAGCTGACAAACAAAAATGATGAGCCGGGTGGCTCTTTCCACATGTAAGCTCCATTGGTACCAAGAATGTTGGTCCCACTAGTCAATTAGTCTATTCATCAAATTCAGTAATACTCGGATAAGTTGGAATTTTGGACACAATTCATAGTATTGGGAAAAAAGAGCGTGTAGAGCAAGAAAACATCACGTTTTCATTCTAAACATCAGTCATTAATTGCAAAATTAAGTATTTATTTAAATATACAATACTGTAGTTAGTTATTATATACATGTAAGTATTTAAAAGTATGTTTCTCCCCTCCTAAAATAGCTACCTGATTCTAGATTTGATATCTGTGACACTGATTGATTGTTTCAAATGACTGAATCTTGGCAGGTGAACTTTTATCCTCTGCTGAGTGTGTAAGGTGCACCGAACAATAAGTAGTGTCCAAGGTTTCCAAAAACTCCCCCATCAGCCATTGGTTGGCTGAACAGATAGTCCCACCCTAAAGTCGCACCAAAAAGCAACTGTGTTTACACTTTCTGTAGGAATCAGCCGTTTACTTATTCTTGTTTCAGTGTTTAAATTTGGGATAGGAGGACGTACTTGGGTTTTTAATAATATATTTAACCTTGTTTGCTAATAATGCTGATTGTTCTGTGTTGTTGTGTGGTTTTTATTGCTGACTTGCTCAGAAAGTCTCACTGTAACGGTCCTAAACTTATCTCGTTTTTTTGTCAGCAGCTTTGAAAAGCAGCGCAATAAGCAGCCCGCATGGAACGAGCAGGCAGCATCCAACTTGATATTCCGGACTTCAGCAACTCCGTCCTGTCGCATCTGAACCAGTTGCGAATACAGGGCCGTCTATGTGACATCGTGGTCAATGTTCAGGGCCACAGTTTTCGTGCCCACAAGGTGGTCCTTGCCGCCAGCTCCCCCTACTTCAGGGACCACATGTCACTGAGCGAGATGAGCACTGTCTCCATATCAGTGATCCGCAACCCAACCGTGTTCGAGCAGCTCCTGTCGTTTTGCTACACGGGACGCTTGTGCTTGCAGCTCGCCGATATCATCAGTTACCTGACGGCTGCCAGCTTCCTTCAGATGCAGCACATTATTGACCGTTGCACCCAGATTTTAGAGGGAATCCACTTTAAAATCAGTCTGTCGGATATGGATGAGGAGCTCGGGAACGGGGCCCACAGGACAGCCAACCAAACCAATGAGTCAGGAAGAGGTGGGCCCGGGCTAGGTGGGTCCCGCTCCATAAGTCCCAGACACACCGGTTCCCGATTGACTGGCAACACTGGGGTGATCAACATCCGTGATGTGAGGGAAGTCCGAGAGATCAGCCCCCCTGGGGAGTCCATGAGCCCCCAGATAGTGGAGCACAGTGGCATTGGCTCGGAGGAGGTGGGAACTGGGAGAGAGCCCATTCTCCGTATTAACAGAGCCGGGCAGTGGTATGTCGAGACGGGGGCTGAGGTGGACAGAGGCGGCGAGGACAACGTGCGGATGGTGGATGGGTTTCGGATTAAGACGGAAAGGATGGATGAGTGGATGGGGGCAGAGACCCAGGCGTCGGCGGAGGAGGGCAGTGGGGCAGAGGAGGGGCCAACGGTGATGATTGACACCTCAGGACGTAGCACACTGGTGCAGGAGGGAGGAAGAGGTGGGAAAAGCTCCCAGCCGTCCAGTAGCTTCAGTGAAACAGAGAGGTGTGTATAATCTTTCTTAAGTTCATGTTCACTGTCAAAATTGTTTGTAATTCTTCAATTTGTTGTGATGAAATTGTTTAATGGTCTTTTATTCAGATGCAATGCCTTTCTCCACTTCAGAAACAAGTATCAGCTAATATCACCAAGACTTCTTACTTTTCAACCCCTCCCCTTTAACCAATTACAGTATCAAATCAGTACTGGATGAGACAATACTGAATAAGTATCCCATTCTACTCTGAATTGGATGTATTTTGGATGTAGGTTTGGAAAATCGAGGTGTGATACTTTAAAATGTGCCTCATTTACCCCAGTAACCCATTTTCTTCTACCATCCTGTTGAAGATTGAACCCACACTGCCTTTTCTTTCAGGTTTAGTCCAACAGGAAGTGTGGTTGTGATGGCTGATCGCCAGAGAGCCAAGAGTGAGTCTCCTGGAAGAGTTGACGATCAGAGACACCCCACCTCACAGGTAGGGCAGCCTTAAAACTTGATCAAGACCCGCCCCTTGGTTTAACTTTTTATGATCTCTGAACACAGTGACTGAGCACACCTTACCGTAATAGTCCGAACAGGTGGTGTGCTTAAAGGAACGCTCCACTATTTTTGAAAATAGGCTAATTTTTCAACTCCCCTAGAGTAAAACAGTTTTAACGTTTTTGACTCCATTCAGCCAATTTCTGGGTCTGGTGTAATAAGGAACTTTGCATGGTGCAGCAGGATGAATGATATTAAGCGGCACCTGAAAATGCTTGGGACAATTTTTTAGGTGCTGTGTAATATCATTGCGCCTTCTGCAGCCATAAGGCAGTTAAGGCAGCAAAGTTCCTTGATTCTTACGCTAGACTGAGAGTATAGTTCGTAGTCAAATCAACCAAAAAAGAATTCCCAAACTTTCATTTTTTCTTAGTCTTAGTACACGATGTAACTACGGAAGAGTCTAGTTTTAAATAGGAAAAATATAGAATCTATTAGGTCATTTTAAAGTGCAATGCTAATGGTCCAATCGGATTCAATGATCTATGCTAAGCTGCAGCTAAAAGTGCTACCGCCAGAACCAGAGATCATCTGAATGGATTCGAAAATGGTAAAGCTCAACTGTTAAAATTAGCCTGTTTTCAAAAATAGTGGAGCGTTCCTTTAACGTAGAGTGCATTTCAATTTGAAAAAAGGGATGGGATTCATGAAAACAAACCGTAACGTCTCACCTTTGCCTTAGGGAGAGGAACAAGCCGTGTTTGACATGGGGGGATACGAGGAGTACCTTCGAGAACAGGTAGGTGACCGGTGGTTCCGCTACAACCCCCGTCTCACCTGCATTTACTGCTGCAAGTCCTTCAACCAGAAGGGCAGCCTAGATCGCCACATGCGCCTGCACATGGGCATTACCCCCTTTGTTTGCCGAATCTGCGGGAAGAAGTACACCCGCAAGGACCAACTCGAGTACCACATCCGTAAGCACACAGGAAACAAGCCCTTCCATTGCCACGTCTGCGGAAAGAGCTTCCCGTTCCAGGCAATCCTCAACCAGCACTTCCGCAAGAACCATCCAGGCTGCGCCCCACAGGAGGTGTCCCACAGTGCCTCGCCCGAGACCACCACGGTCACCTCCCGTGGAGGCCAAAACGAAGATGAGTCGCCCCCCCAGGAGGATGCCGAGGGTAATGGTGGAGGGGGAGGTGCCGGCTCATCCTTCGGGGAAGGGGTCCAACCTTCGGTATCCACCACTGGGCCCGACTGAAAGGCTCTGAAGGAAAACGTTACAAGTTTAGGGAGACACAGGACAGCTTCCCTGTCCCTTGTCTCCCACCATCCACACTGAAATTGCAAGTCGGAATGGGTTGAGTGAGCAGGAGGCTCTCTCAGCTGCTGTCAACGAGGAACGGATAAAATAAGGGAGAGTCTTCTGCATCCGTCTTGGGCGGAGAACCTCTATTTCTCTCCAGTGATAACAAAGATGCAAGGAACAATTTGCTAGGAATAGTATTCTCTAGGGTTTTATAAATGGTATTTCCGCTTTAAACCGCATCTACCTTCACCATACAAACTGAATAGGACATCAATAAATGAAGACAAGCCACACTCCAACAACCTCACACACCACTGGATGCAGTGATTTTTTTCCTTTTTTTTTTTTTCCTCAGTCTTTCCTGTCTTTTATATGTTACTTTTTTAATATTTTTGTACTAGTACAGATCTTTCAGGATAAACTAAAAGAGAAGCTCTAGCTATGATTTGGTCAAATTGCATCGAAATTGCCAAACTTCTCTGTGCCAGAAGATGAGTTATAAAATGAGAGGACATAGTCGAAGGAGTAGTCCTTTGCTACTTTGCCTTGAGACAATCTTGATAAATTTACCTGGGGATAGACTTTGCACTCCCCAGCCATGGCAAGTTTAGGAAAACGGGTTCAATTTTATTATTAGGGACCCTCAGGTCTGACCTAACATCAGATTCTTGATTTATTCTTTGGTCTTTGTGTTAAGTGCTGATCCGGCCAGCCATAGAACCGAAACGCATTGCTCACAATTAGCCTCAACGCAAAGGAAATAGTAGTTACAGAACTTCAGGTTTGTAACAAGAAACAAGTCTCATCATATTATTTTACTTTTAATGTTGGTGGACATACTGTGATATAGGCACGCTGGTGAAAAGACGAAGGTAGAGTATAGCAGTGACGTGTATTTATTTACAGACACATTTGATTCTCGTTAAGGCCTTCATACATCTCCGAACTCAACAACTCAGCTGCTGAATGTTGGCGATACAGTGATTTTAAAATACAGGAAATCTTTCAACCTCAGATAAGCTACAATAGACCGCTCAGTTACCTCTCTCTCACATCACTACGCAATACCGATCTGTCGCACGCAGATGCGTGGATGCACTCAGCCGAGTTTTATGTTCAGTGTTTATTTCTTTTCACGCGTCACGTCGCCAGTTGAGATTCGCAAGTCTCACCAAATTGTTTTACTGGTTTGGCGATACGTTTTTTTTTTTTTGTAAGAATGTGTTTAAGCAGGTGGATAGGCGTCCCTCAGGGGACGTAACCTATCTTCTTTTTTTTTGTGTTAAGTAATGAGTCTAAGACGGAGGCGAACCAAAACATGGATTTGGTCGTCGATGCTTGTTTAGGAAAGCAGAAACCGTATGTCTGGGAAATGCCGAAATGCCACGGAATGACTTTTGAGTGTAAAATTTCTCTTCATCCGATGGAAGGCACTTTAACCTTGGGGTTAAATGCCTTTAGACTTAGCTTATGAACAGATATTTCCAGCTGGTGCTATGACGTGAATTTACTGAAGCTTTCAGTAACCAAAGGAACTGAAATTCATTGTGGGAGATCTTAAACCCTTAAGATTTCGAAGGGCGAAGAGGGAGAAAAAGAGATTACATCAGGCACTTAAAGAATGGGTGGGGGTGGTTTTGTTTTTAGAATATTTGTGTATCTATATACCTGTCACTTATGCATATTTAGACAAATTTATACTTGTAATAACTATTCAGAGACAGTTTCTAGAACGATCAACAAAAGCAAAGGCGTTTTAAGCGAAAGCAAAGCTGTTATCATTTTTATAAGGCTGTGAATCACACTTGGTTGTGACAGATTTTGTTTTTAGGGAAAGGTTGATGCATATAAAAATCAGCTACTGACGTTTCCAATAGGGATTTTGTGCACCTCACTTCATATAAACGCAGGTTAGAACTTGCTTTTACCATTTCTCACATCTGTGAACACAGGTCAGCAGGTAAACACTTCTTTTATAAATATCAGGAACTCACTGTTTACTTTTTGTGTTTACCTTTTTTGCTTCGTACCAAGCAGATTTTCTTACTTGGAATTCTAGCTCTGGGTAACTTGGGTCGGCATAATTCACAAAACAACAGGACACACGTATGAACATTTCCTCTCAATGTAAATACCCATGCTTCAGAAGAAGTCGCAGTGAAATACAATCCTGAAACTGTATAATTTCACGTTTGTTGTACAGTGCAGAACCCAGGTAAATAGAAGAGCATGTTAATATTGCTTTTATTTGTCAAAATGCAACCTCATAATAATAGGGAAGGGCAAATGATTTTGTCTGTGAACAACATAATCATAATCTAATATGTTATAATATATCAAAAAAAGATGTTTGTTTTTTATAGACTTGCCTTTAAGTCGAAATTTAGATTTGGGGCATGGGTCTGTTTTGTGTATGCCAATCATATAAGGGTGATAGTGACTTAAATTATCTCTATGTGAATGAATTAATTGCAATTTTTAATAACAAGGGATCTATATCTGTAATCAGTCATTCCAGTTATTGTACTGCACCTTTTAGCAGTCTAAATTCAATCATATTAATTTGGGTTTTAGGGCTAATGATAACTTTCAGCATGTTTTCCCTTTGTGCATATCTATGGTTGACCTTCAAAACATGGATGGTTGACCACTCTGCCTGTTCTTTTTCTTTTATTTTAAAAAATATTATTCATTCAAATATTACGTTTGGCTTTTGTATTTGATTTTAAGCTTTAAGTAACATGGCAGAGGATAAATGTGTTGCTACAGTGTATATATTAGGCTGTAATATTTCATGTTTGTGTATGACAATACATCTACTGCAGTTTAATGGTATTGACCGAACAAGACGTTTCTAACCAAATTATGTCTAATCTTATCAGTGTTACAGAATGTGTAGTTTCAGCTGGAACTACTTTTGAAGCAATATTTCACCCCTTTTTCCAATTCCCCAATTTCTTTCAGATAAAGTGGTGCAGAATTATAACACGCCGTAATGAACACAACGGCGCAAAAGTTCCCGCTACTGATACCCAGTTGATACAAAATTGTATCCTGGTCTTGGAAAGCAGTTACACATATTGGCAAAAGTGATAAAAATTAGTTTCAGCGATTACATTTACCTCATGTTTGTTTGTTTTTCATGGTCTGGCTTGTGAAAGTGATACAGTGCATGTCTCTACCTTAGTTTTTTAATGGTTTTTTTTTTTTTTGAGAAGACCGAATGACAACACTGAGCCATATCTTCAGAGTTTCTTCAGTTTCAAAAAATATTTTGTACAAGCTACACATTACAGAAGAGGACACTTCAATGCAAATAACCATCGTATATATTTCAACACTTAGTCTGTCTGAATAAGCAAGCAAACGTGATGCTTTTTCAAAAAAAAAATTGTTTTCTTACCTCAAAAGAGTCTTTGTACAAGGAAACAAGACCTTGTTTTTCTACTGACCCTCAGTAGACATTGTTTATTTGCATGTTGTCTTTGTCTTTTGTAACGGCCAAACATAAAGACATTTCCAGGCATCTAAATTTGCACCAAGAGAAGCCAAAATATCGACCTTGACGATTTGTCTCGCTATATTGTTTGTTGCAAAAAGCAATATAGTCTGTAGAGTTCTTTCCATGTGTCTTATGAGATGTTAATCAATTTAATTTAAAAATCATACTTTAGACATATTTTATTTTACATAACCATGAAATAAAAAAAAATAAAAAATAGGTATTTTATTGTTAAAAATGTCCAAATTCCAAAACATTAGAATTATGTTAGAAATCAGTTACTCTTAATTTTAATAGCAGTATATTTATTGAAAAGTAAATGAAAAAAAAAAAAGAATATATAGAAATTATATTCATAGGTGATTAAGTATGATTACGTATTTTAAATTAATCAGTTTCTAATCACTTAAAATTTGGGACTTTTCACATTTTAAAATGGTACAGGAATCAGAAAGATTAAACATTAATAATGTGAATGCCATTTTCACAATAACCACTATGTTTTTTTTTTTTCCTCACTGGCAGTGTGTCAAGTCCATTCTTCTAAATGGAAACAAAGCACTTTAAGTGTAACTGTGAAGGATTTTTAATTATGTTCTTTAAATGTATAATGATGTAAGCCCAGATTGTGTGATACTGCTAAACCCAAACTTCTAATATGAAAAATAAACCTGTTTTATCCTTGTTCTGTGCCTGTACATATTGCTTTTATTTCTTTAATTTCCTTCAAGTTCCTCTTGATGTGCTCGTTTCCAGTGCTTGCTTGGTGGACTGATACATATAAGGACCATATATTATGACAAATTTAACATTCACTATTAAGCAATAATGAAGAAACAAGGCCGCCTTGTTAAGTTAAAAATGAGAACAATCTATAACTGTCCTCATGATGTGGGATCCATATCCAATCCATGTTAGCTGCTCCCACAAGGATTTGCGACTCGGCCAGTGAAGAGCAAGGCGTTGATGCTCGACTCACGAATCAGCAGAAGGAAGGGCTTATCGGCAACAAAACTCTCCCGGAAGATGTTTAAGGAACGTCCGACTGCAACTACTGCTGTGGCGGCAGCAGCTTCGCTACCTTCTTCATTCACCTGAAACATTGGAAAACCAGAGCATAAATTGTGTGATCTTTCTATGCAGTTTGGCTAATCATAAAAATATGAGCGTGCAAACAATATGATATGTATTTTACCTCAAGGAAGGCCTTATGGTAGGCATCGGAGATGTACAAGTTGGGCCCATCATCGGCAACTATCCCTAATTCAATACAATATTGTGTAGATTAATCTAAACTCAAGATTTCACCACAACCATGGGCACAAACCCATACAGCAAATCTTCATAGCAATCAAGTCAAGATCCCATACAAGTAGTCCATATGACTTGAAGCTTTCATGTTATTCAGAAGTGAACCATCCCTTTGAACTAGGGATGCTCCGATCCGATATTTGTTTCGGGGTATCGACGTCGATACTGAATAAAATTCTAGAACTTATAAGTTTACGCTTTGGCACCGCGGATGTGCAGCGTTTGAGATCATGCGCTAGCAACGCGGTCTGTACTCAGGTTGGCTAAACAAGCTAACAGCATGGAGCGAGCTAGAACATCCACGACTTGGAGATATTTTGCGAATGATTCAGTAGACCAGTGTTTCTCAACCGTTCTGGGTGGGTCACAGAGTGAACAGACAAAGAAACGTCTTATAAAAGACGTGCACGAAAGCTGTTGACGCTTCTGACCGATGCAGTTTCAGTAAAGAGTGCGATGTCTAGATTCTGAGGTCAGGTGAGATGTCGACATAAGTAAGATGTCGAAACTTTAGCAAAAAGGGTGGATCGGAGCATCCCTACTTTAAAAAACCAAAACAAATTCTAACTGCGTACCTGGGAGACTGGCATTTTCTGGACTAAAAAGATCTACAAGGCCCATTTTCATCAGCTGCTCTTTGAGGCTAAAGTTGTCCTCGATACGGAAACGAGGAACCTGCACGGCCACTGTGGTCTCTTTCATGGCTTGTAACCAACCCTCAAGTTTCTGGAGGCTCATGCCTTCCACCACCTTAATTGGATGCAGTTTTGTTAGGTAGGAATGGAGGAGAAGATCTTTGAGGAGAACTTTGTCTTTTGTTTATAATCAACTTACTTCCTGCAGGGTTGTTCCTTCAGTAGGTAATATGAGCACCATTGTGATGTCAACACCGTTGTAGGGCAATTCAAGGATCTTTACCTTGTCCATTTTGGCATACTGAAATTTCCTCTCTTGGTACATCATGGGGACTTCACACTTATCTGTCCCAGTGATGTGAAAGTTTGATTTCATTACATTTAGCTTATCAAACTTGTGTTTCCATTGACCCTGGAACACAAAAAAACAGAATATAATAACAGAGATCACAAGTCAGAAAAGTTTGGAGGACCAGTTTCCAGAGTTTAGCACCAACAAACTTGACCAGACGTTTCTAGTGATCCAGAACCACATTTTCAAGGTCTTCTAGTATACATGAGTGAATGAAACTATTTAAAAGCAATCCCAGATAGCAAAAGTTCTGGCACCTCTCTTCCAGATGTAAAATCTATGAATCGCAAATGATCTTGCGCACAACTAAATGGTTTTTACAAATGAGAGTTGATGTGAATTTAATGTACACACAATCTAAGATCAAACCTAATCATACGTACATTTTATAAACAAGGCCCCTGTTTGCCAAAATTGGGCCACAAGAAAGCCAAAGGAAGGCCCAGTGTTAGTCATGAATAAACCAAATAAAGCAGAATTGGCCCAACATCTGACCCAGATCCAACACCTTGCTCCGGTCCACATACTGTACTTTGAAGAATGATGGCACTTGGTCCGTCCACTCCTATTTGCCATGTTTAAGCAACAAGCGAGCCAAAAGAAGGCCAAGAAAATAAATATAATAATCCAGAACTGGCCCGGATCCAATATCTTGCTCAGGCCATAATTCTGTTAGGCCATATTTACAATTTTAAACTTCCATCTCAATTAGCCAGTGTCAAGTGTTACATCCAAACCAGAAGTGGCCCTTATCTGTTTTAAATAGTGATGGGTCGTTCATGATTAATTCATTTTGAACGAATCTTTAATGTGACTCCGGAAGAACGAGTCGTCTCGGGGAGTGATTCGCACATCCTACAAGTTCTGTACTGGACTTATTTCACACGTTTCAGTCTTCGGGTTTGAGTCGTTCACTCATCACATGGAAGTCCCTTAACCAATGCAATTGGCCCACATGTGAGATGCCACTTCAGGCGTACATCCATTTTGTGGCTGGACTAACTTCGTAAGAGCTGAAATTATAAATAGTAGAGGACAGAGTAAGCTAGGCTGGTAGCTTTTTCCCCCCCAACGAGTGGAG
The DNA here is from genome assembly GCA_032275025.1 of Enteromius treurensis. Lineage (NCBI taxonomy): Eukaryota > Metazoa > Chordata > Actinopteri > Cypriniformes > Cyprinidae > Enteromius > Enteromius treurensis. The sequence goes on along the minus strand of JAUCMU010000047.1, from coordinate 5,992,553 downwards.
GTTCAAGGGAACATTTATACAGCAATGATGTTCTGAAAATGCAAAAGATTTTCCCTTGCGATTTAAATTTTATTTTTTACACGGATGTCAATGTTGTGAGAAAAATGTTCCTCCAGATCAGCGAAAATGACTAACAGCGCTGTATTATGCATGCCAGGCCATTAGCTGGTGATGCCGAACACTATGCGTTTGCGTACTGTGACAGCTACCAGAGAGAGAGAGTCCACCCGGAGAAAAATAACGTTAAGCAGAAAATAAAAACTCGAGGCAACGACACCTCGTCTTCAAAAAAAAAACCTTTAATGCTCGCCTGCACAGCACACTCCTCCCACACACAGATCAAAGAGTGAGCATAAAACAGGTAAAAACACTCTGATAGCGTAACAAACCATAAATAAAAGATAGACACGGAAAATGAGGGAATTAACTCAGTCGGTGAGCGACCATTTCCGCTGCGCGCGTGCTCACATTATCATCACGCACGCATTTCTTAAAGGGACATTTTCATCTATACCACAATCACCGTCCAACATCAAGTGGCCGTTACAGTACACGCATTTCTATAAACTGAGCAAATATTAAATGCTTATGACTTAAGCATTTTCACAAATTAATGTTTTTGTAGTTTACATGAAAATGATAACGACTTTGTTTTCAAAAACGTGCAATGTATTTTTTATTTTTTTTTAAGTTAACATTTTCAGGTCGGCAAAATGCAGTTGTTGGTAAATAAAGGTTTTCTGTTTTCCGTGTTGTGTAAGAACCCCTAAGAGTCATGGTTCGCTATTGGACTTTGATCAGCTGGTGTGCTTGACTAGTATTGGAGCCAAACTCTGCTGGAACGTGGAAACCCCCAAACACTACATCTTAATTACTCGTATCTCTGCATCCTCACTTACTTTGAAGTAGATCGCGTTCACCAAGACTAATATAGTGTTGGAGTCTATTGAACCTTCTGGCAGGGTGTCTTTTATTCGGTTCTCCGTCTTGTTGGCTATCCATTCATTTATCGTCATCCTTGAAGCTTCCGGTTTCTCCTGGAGGATGAAACTTGAATGTTTAGTACAGGGTCAAGGATCAGATGATCTACATTTAGACATTTATACCAATGCAACCTTAAAATCAAGAGGCAGCAACTTGGCTCCATAGACCATTTCGCTGATGTGCTGGTAGGACTCGTTAAAACGAGTGGATTTGTCTCCAAACAAACGGTTTGCGGAGATCAATTCTGTCGTCTCATGCTTTTTGCGATATAGTCGACAGTTCAGCTTGTTGAAGAAGAAATGGACCTGGTCTGATGTCTTCTCCTTTATCGTATGGAACTGAAACACCTACATGTGAAGAAAAGAGAAGTTGTTGACCGGCGTCAATCTTTATTTGGCGTAACAATTACTTGACCTTACTTTCATGAGCTGCTCCAGTGTTTTGTTACAAGCCCCTAGCTTCGTCATGGCGAAAGCTGTTGAGATACTAATTGGCGACAGAAAGATGTTTTTGTCGTTGGACTGTCCCTCGGCAAGCTGCTTGAAAAACGAGAGGGCGAAGCGGCTGTTGGCTTTGGACAGTTCCCACACCCGAGGGTTGGTGCCATTTGGGATCTTCTCAAGTTTTTCAGTTGGTTGTGTTTCAGGATCCGGGCTGCGGTAGATGCACATTGGCCCCAAAGGTAGATCTTTGGGCTTCGTGTTGCAGATATCTTTGGCTGCCTGGCCCGAACAGAGGGCGAGTGCCCACAAAGTCCACGTACATGCCAACAACTTCATCCTGCCTTAGGTGGAATGGGAAACCAGCCCGGGAAAAGCAGTTCAGTGCAAATTCTGGTGGTCAAACAAGTTATGGAACCATGCAATACATTCTCTATAGCGAATTGGTAACAACATTACAATGAAATAAAGCCAAGCTTAAATTATCATAGCTGGGCCAATTTCGAAAATTTTTCCTTCATTAATCATACACTGCTAGTCGCAAACGAATATTTCATCTGAATTCTATTTCACTACTAATACAAGCATTGTCTAATTGAGGATAAAAAGTTACATTTTAACCCTACGAATCACCAAAATGCTTCGTACAACTCAACTGCTCGATCAGGATATCCAATACATTTAAACATTTTGCACGTACCTGACGTTGTCGTATTTCCTAGTTAAACACCAGTTTTGGAGCTACGTTGTACTAAAGTAAGAAGCAAAGTGAAGAAAACACTGTTCTCTGGACAGGTCAGTGCCCTTAAGAGCACTGGAGTTACTAAAGAGATGAACGTTTACTCAGGTCAACCTTTGAGCTATTGATTGGTTTTGTTAGGTGAACAACAAGCAAAGCAAATTTGAATAATAACATGGAATCGGTTAAAAACATAGTTAAAAAGAACCGTTTCAGTACAAACGCCTGAGCTGAGACTTCAGTTGTTTGTTCGACGTTCAACACCTAGTGGTTGTGCTGTTAAAGTGCTTGAATTTATAAAAAAGACCAAACAAGAAAGTGGTTTACAATATCATTTAATCATAATCCATGCCAGAATCACCGCTGCACATAAAATACATTTCTTATTAAATAATTTTTTTTCAAGTTTTTCAATATCTAATTCAAAAATCCAGTTAGTAATACCCCCTGCCCTCTCAAAGAAGAAAAGCAATTGTATTATACAAAAATGCAATCCAAAATTTCACACAGTGAATTCTTGTACAAAGAGAGAGAGAGAGAAAAAAAAAGGTATTACAACTACATCCACATTGGAGAAATATTCTAAACATTCCTTAATGGAGTATAATATACAAACATTTACTTTCTTATTCAGGTTGAAGTTAAAATGTACCTTAATTTAAGCAGTCTATCATGAGATAACATGGGAGAAATCATCAAAAACAATCATATATCCCGTTGTTAGGAATCATGGTGAAAAGACCACAATGCAACACCCCATCTCATAAAAAATAGTCAATACATGAGTGCAAGCAATGAGTTACAGTGGGAACAAACATACAGAAATGAGGTGGACAGCACTCTCTTTGGACGCACTTGAACACAAACACACAATCATTCCTTTAAAACTACATCCTACAGCTAGAAGCTAAAAGACGACTAAAAAGCCTGTACTTGTGCAGAACCCTTATGTTTTCAAGTAACATGATGACTTCTCGTAAATCTACCGTGTGTGTGTGTGTGTGTGTGTGTGTGCACGGCGCATACTTTCCCCTTCAGGCAAGGGAACAATATGTACCATTAATCATTTATCTGTGTGGGAAAACATACTAAAATCTTGGGTGTTTAGGCACCAAGTGTCAAAAGATTTCAGATTTCAATCATTCCTATTTTTTATCCCATGTTTACGACGTTTGACACTAATTCGCACTACATTCGTATTTCAAATCGAACCCTGAACATTGTCAACAATCACGATAAGAAAATGAGTTCCAGAGAGGAAACACTGAGACTGTTCATTAGACACTGATCATAAATGCATTGAGCATGACCATGCATTTTTTTTTTTTTTTTTTTTTTTTTTTTTTTTAAGAAGTCAGCACTGGGTGGATGAACCTCACGAAAATAAAATTTAAAAAAGTCATATTTCATCTCAAAATCTAAATATAATAATTTAGTTTTGTTTGCATTGAAAGCCAATGTTGACGTGACTGTGATAAAGTAACAAAAGGTAGTTTACAAAAAAAACTACAAATATCACAATGTATCAATAACTGAAATATAAATATATGTATGTGTCTTACAATACGGTATTAAGCCTCATTCACACCAAGTACAAAAACTATAAAGACAGCGATAAATATATTTGCGATATCGATTGATTCAGGATTGATTCTGATTGGTTGTTAATGTTTTTATCGTTCATCAGCAGAAAAAAAAATTCCCAAAGATATCGTTTCTCTGTCGTTTATCGTTATAGTTGTGGTGTGGATGCTGCTATTCTTTATACATTGAGAATAATTTCTTTAGAACTATATCTGTATCGTTAACTTAATCGTTATCGTGCTTGATGTGAATGGGGCTTTATTCTCAATGCAAAAAATTAACGTCGAAAAAAGGGCTTCATTTCATATATATACGTTTTTATTGTGGGGTGAACTGTGACCGTTTTTGACAACTTTCATGAGATTCACCTGGGTAAACATTTTGGTTCCCTTTTCGATCATTGGCTCATAGGTGATCGTGTAAATGTTGCTTTGCAACAATAGTTTAAAGTAGTTCGTTTTCAAATGGCTGACTCCACAAACATAAATTGAGCCCTTCTGCAAACGTTTATACAATCACTGAAACATCACTGAAAGTCTCGGATAGGTACAATGGAACCGTCAGGGATTGAATGAATGGCTTTTACGAGATCGGTAAGCCTTGATTTGTTTATCTGTATTATCAGACTGTCATTAAACAGGAGAATAGGCTTTGATACTTTCCTCTCCGGACATAGATATCAAATTACGTCAAAACACACAGACTGTCGCAGCTTTCCCGTTCCAATTCAGAACCCTAACATCAAAAGACCACCATCACACCAAAAAAAACATGCTTAAATACACGAGTTCACTTGCATGAAACGTACACACAAATGGCTACAAAAACGAATGACCTGGCAATAAATTCCTTTATCTCAGAAAGGATAGGCAGTACTCAGTTTGGCGGCCTGAACGCCTGCAGATTCGTAGAGATCATTTAATATAAATGCTGACTTAGAAGACTGAGAAGAGTTGAATGTCAGAAATCGAGATGATTCGGCTACATCTACACACCAAACACGTGGATAACTGCACATTTGCATAAAAAGGCACAGTCTTGACGTCTTGAAACTGGTTGAGCCACAATTGCAGTCCTGAACAAAGAGCGCGAAACATGATGTTTACACCCAAATACGCTAAAAATCAACCCTGAGATAAAGACAGAGGTGCTTCTTTAAACTGTAAAAATAAAGACGACGTAACCAAAGTGGACCTAGGACTTCCGGATCCTAGAAATACCTACAAGAGCGATTTAACATGCCTTTGCCTTAAACCAAGCGTTCGTCCGTTTCTTTCGAATAGATTTTGAGTAAATTCGTGCTATCCTTAAAGGCGACACTGTGCTTCACAGCAGTTAGCTAAACAAAGTTGCAATATCCAATCTTTTCGATTGCTTAAATGTCGAAAGCTGAGACCAAAGCAAAATAATAAAAACAATAGAAATCAACTCCAACTTAAAAAGACGTTCCACCAAAATAGGTGCTTTTAAGGTTGTGGTAGGATGTCTCAAGAGACCATTATACGCTAGCAGAAAAACTGACCTAAACTCTAACTTAAAGCTAAATAAATGAGGCTGACAGTGTTTCGTAAGTGATGAGATCTCACCACCAAGGAAGCAACTACATGGAAGGATGCAAGTTTGAGATTTACAGTGCAAGTGTTTGGTTAACCTATTATATTACTGATCACGCAGTATGCTGTGGACTTTAAGGCAAATTTAAGAGTTGCCAATTGCTTGTTTATTTTGGCTAGTTTAAAATTGCTGTCAGTTTCCCTTGCAAAATCTGCACAGAAAGTGTGAAAAATGTCTGCAGAGTTGTACTTTTATACCCAAAATCTTGGCTGAACCGACTGATGGTGGGACTCCAAAGATCACCGGGATTGACGCAGATCAATTTTTGGTTTGGGTCGAAAACAAAACCAATTCCAAATAACGTGGAATATGGAAGTGTTCATGCTTTGTGGTTTTTCATCTGAACAGAGTGCTCGCCCATGCATCCTCTGTGGTGAATGGGAATTATTATGGACTGGTATTTTAGCCAGAAGCAAGTTTGAAAAATGTCTTTGAGATGGATTTGTTCATTACAGAAATGCATCTATTTGCTTTACACGACATTATGGACTGGAGACTGGAGTCTCATCTGTTTAGGACTATCATTCACTAAAGAGGATCCGTTGGTGAGCAAATGGTCAAGTTGCTCCAAATCTGTTGATTTTGTTCTAATTTTTGGGCGAACTATTCCTTTAAAAGGTAAGCGTTCCAAGCTTTCCAAGTCTAACAGTCTCCAGTGACATGTGACAGTAAAGCAAGTTAATCCTCCTATCAGTATTAGAATGAAATCGATGAGGACTGTGATGTCTGAGCCCAGCCTGTAGGGGAATTCGATCGAACCGGCCCATCAAAACAATGATTTTTAAACTTCAAAGACGAAACGGAGAATGAAGGACAGTCTTGAGAGTGGCTACAAATGGATCAAAGTCTTTCTTTTTGCTTTGAATATACGCCACATCTTTCAAGATGAGAAACACCACATATTCAAAAAAAAAAAAACAACCTTGGCTTGATCTGAAGATCGTAATTTCACTGACAAAGTGAAGAGTAGTATATGCGCACTCTTACAACAGAATGCATCTTTATGCATTACCGCAGCGACTTTCTTTCCATCCTCAGGATGGAAAAATTTAACTATACCCATTATGGAAAAAAACCAGAGTGACCTGGATTGTTATTTCTATTCACATCCACAAAATACAGAGGCCGAATAATGCATTCCTGAGGACATTAAAACAGAAAATGATGATTATGGGCGGTTCAATCGAAATCCCACAGGCAGTGTAGTATAATACGGTAAAAACAATACAAGGGCCCGATTAAGACTGGAAAAGGCTTTTGGGTATGTTGGCATGAGAGCAATTGAGGATTGCATTTCTATAACAGACAATCGTACATCGCAGAAATTGCTGTATATGAAGCCTTATGTATGAAACACGATACAGTTTTAACCGTCAAAATTGGTTGAATATGCAGTTTTTGTAAAAAAAAATTAAAATAAAAAAATTATAATACAATAAAAATTCAAACACCGTAAACTCTGAAAGAGGTGTAAACGGCACACCAAGCGCGACGAAGAGCGCAACTACCGAAAACGTAGCACATAACGATAAAAATGCAATTGTCGAAACCCAAGATAGTGGATTAATGATAGATCATCTTATATGTTGCCTGACAAACACTTAAGACTGTGGCTTTTTCGGATTCACCCTGGCTATGAAAAAAGGCTCGTCTCAGAAAGTAGGAAGAAAATACTCGACAGCAGATAATGCTGTACAGGGAAATTGAATCAGGGAATTGTTGTGCAAGTCTGCTGAGGCACATGCACAGCGAATCCCACCCATATTTGCCTGATGGGCGTTCGAGGGTCAGCGGATTAAGCGGTGATGGAGCATCCTGCTTTAGAGGGTTTAACCTGGCATAATAGAGAGGTGGTGGTTGCGGAAGGGGAATCTGAGGTAGAAAGAGCCGGCTAGGAGTGGACGACTCCGTTCTTGGGCAAATCTGGGCTGCTGGTCACCTGTTCGGAGGACAAACTGAGAGATGACGTCTTGCTGGTCAACGAGGACATGCTGCCGCTGACGAGAGTGCAGTCCTGGACCAAAACGATGGAGCCGTTTGAACCCTCACTACAATTAAAAGAAAGAAAGACGATGAGAACTACTGTGATGGACACAAGAAAGCAAGAAATCTTGAAAATACATAAAAACTGAAATGTTACTGGTTCAAAATAGTATATTTTTTGTTTTGATCTATTACGTATGTTAGTTATATTTCACCTAAGAGTGAGTGGATGTTCATCTCGTGTCAGAGTGTGTTCGTCTTGTCCGTTTTCCACTGAGACCCGCTTGTACTTGCCATCGTGGTTCTCCTGAAGGCAAAATTATAATATGGAGCAATTCACCGAGTGAACAGGGATAGGAAAGTTACTGAAATTACACGCCACAGGACAACCAAAAAACACTACTTTTACAAACGACCTTGCTCAAAAATGGATTTTCTGCTCGAGAACTGGCCGCAGCCGCATGAATTATTCACCGGTAATAGAATATATTAATTATGAATAATTAATAGAAGCTCTATAAATTGCATGTCTTGCTTACCATGGCCATCTCCTGTGTCCTCATGACGATATCTCTCTCCACCTGGTGCAGCTCGAGGCTCAGCTGTTCACTCGACAAATTCCCAGACGACCAGTCCACTCGAGACGGCTGGGACATGACCGAACTCTGGTTCTGCCAAAAGAGAGAGGGAAAAGCTGAATCATTAAAAATGCATCAACAACAAAAGATATTATAATCTTTATTCGTTATTTCATTTTCTAATAATATTATAGAATAACTTTTAATAGAATAGCAATACTAATGCTAATAATTTATATTCTCTCTCTCTCTCTATATATATATATTAGCGGTGGGCCGTTATTGAGGTTAACATGCTGCGTTAACGCGGGACTCTTATCGCGCGATTAAAAAAATATCGCCGTTAATCTATTCACAAAGTTGGGTTGGGAGCTACGCAATTATGCATTATGATTTTTTTTTTTTTGAAGTAAACCCATGATTAATTTTGATAATTAAAACATATGTAAGCAATATGATTGGATATGACTAGTTATGTTCGGCTGTGATTGGTTTATGCGATAAATTCTGCCTTGTGTTCGCAAATCAGTCTGAATGAACAATATAATGGCGTTAATGGGAAGACCAATAAAGAAAAAAGTAAGTAAACAACTCATAATTACACTGTATAACAAAAACAATGTGAGTGAGTAAATGCCTCCTCGTTTCAGAACATCACATTATTTAGAAATTTGATCAAATTAACATTTTTAAAAATGTACTTGAAATGAGCACTTACATACATGTGATATATAAAATAAAATTATATGTAAAGGTGCACACAGTTTATTTAAATGGCTTTATATATAGCCGAACCAAAATGTACTTTAATATATCTCACATAATCACAGTATATTTACTTTAGTTTTGAAAATAGAATTAAACTTCCTGCTGCCAGTTGGTGGCGCTAAAACTTTGACTCCTAATAGTCACATCTATGCATGCATGCAGCATTATACAGCAAACAAACCCATGACGTTAGGAGTACTTCAAATTCCAGAGCATGCACTTTTTAAACAGCCCTGCGGTGTCCTGATGACCGCAAATTACAACATGTGTGCCAATATTCAAGAGTTTTTAAGCATGTTAAGGTCCTCAAAAGACCCTGAATAGTCGAGGGAAATCCATTTCACTAGTACTCCAATGTGTGAAGAATTATTGGGTATAATATGTCACAGATACATAAACAACGAAAATTAAATCTGGTATAAATATAAATATATACACACACTATATATTTAAAAAAAAAATTTGATTTACTGTTAAAAAAATATATATTTTACACTTTGGTGTCATTTAGTTGTATTCCAGAAAGAAATAGTGAGTGTGTGTGTGTGTGTGTGTGTGTGTATATATATAAACAAAAACAAATGTGCAGCACATAATGTGGTTTTCTATCATTTTTTTATTAAAGTGAATGTTTTATATAGAGAATATTTTGTACTTTGATGTCATTTAGTTGAATCGGACAAGGTGTGAACAGGCCTTTAAAATGACACACGCAGCAGGGCAGACAGTCTCACCTCCAGGCCGCGGCTCTGCTGGCTGATTTGGAGGTTGACCTGCTGTAGCTCCATCCTCAGCCGCTCACGCGCCTGGATGGCGGGGGATAAACTGGATCTGCTGGATAAGCGGAAAACATTTCACTCATTTAGAACATTTCTAGAATCAAACTAAACCGAAAGCAAGCGATTACTATAAAGGGTGGGGCAGGGCGACATACCGCTCGCCGAAGTGCCCCTGAGACGTTTGGTGTGGCTGGTAGGAGTCGCCGCTCCACCCGCTGTGATTCGCATAGGTGTAGTCAGCTGAAAGAGCAGACAAAGAGCATTCAAAAACACAGAAATAATCATGTCGCGCCATTCGAGCCATGCTGAGACAAAGGAGGAGGAGTTTACCAGCTGAAGCGGTGTGTTTGGCTGAGTTTGGCAAGGGTGGCATGGGACTGTTTGGCGGGTAACCCGATTTAGAAGTCCGCGAGATGGCTCCAAAACGAGACACGGTGGGCAGGGAGCCAAAGGGAATGATGGGGTCATCGTCTTTGACGTCTGCCGCTCTGCGCTGCAGCTCCAAGCCGTGTGCTCTCAGACTTTTGCCTTTGTCTATATTTTGCTGCAAAAAGGTTTTACAATTAGCTTAAGAATCCCATTCGATTGTGCTAATTAGTCAGCAGGCTATTGTTTAAAATGCATTTAAATAATTAGGAAAATTATCAAATCATGGAATGGAATAAGCCTGATCCCTGAACAAAACTCACTGGTTGTCTGTGATATATATATATATATATACGGCCTTTGGTTTGTCAACAGTATGATTAGTACAAACTAGACAGAATAAACACTGATAACCTTTAGTAACACTGAAAACAGCACAGATCTGAATGTGTGGGAGAAACGGGACAAAATCCCCCTTTTCAGCTTTTAATATGTCAAATTAAAAAAATCAGCTCATGTTCCGCTTCGGCGTGCGCCGTTGACCATTTTTTGTTGTAAACATACAACTGCTTGAGAATACCCTTATGTACCTCTAAACATACGAAACTCACTGTTTCCATGGCGTTCATGCCCTCTTTGGACTTTATATCCTTGCCGCCAATGTAGGAACCGAAGGTGTCACATGACCAAGGGGAATATGAGCCGGCGTAGTCCTGCTCCCGGAAGTGTCCGAAACCGTGGGAGCTGTCTTCCATGTACTGTAAATGACACAGATGTGGCTGCATGAACTAACTGCTAAGTTCTTCTGATAAAAAAAACTCATTTAAAATGCTACAAACAATCTCGGGATTGGCTGCGCTAGTCTGTAGGACTGCATAATTTGTCCATAACATTTTGTGATTATGCATGAATGTACATATACATTAAAACTACAATGACAACAATAATAATTAAATTAGAAATATTAATAATGCTGTTTTTATTACAATACAATATTAATATGAATATAAAAGTATATATATATATATATATATATATATATATACACATCATTTTATTAGTAAAAAAATATATAAAAAGGTTTTTAATAAAATTACAACAATATGAACATGGAAATTATTTTATATATATATATATATATATATATATATTTTTTTTTTTTTTTTTTTTTTTTTTTTTTTTTTTCAGAAAAAGATCATTTTTCTGTACCAATTATATTATGCGTTGTTTTTTTTTTTTACAATTTATGCCAATCTCTTTAATTTGAAACCGTTTTATTAAGATTAAACATGCAGCCCTCCTACATTATGTTTAGTAATAATGTTATGGTCTATGAAATATTCTTCCTCTGGCTTACATGGCTCTGCCCCCTCATGTCCTGAGGGTAGCTGGGCTCGTACGGGTGTGAGGAGCTGAAGGGCGACGGGGAAGCCACCTTCCTCTCCTCCAGCTGGGCCATGATCTCCTGTCTTCGGCGGTGCAGGTAGTCTAGGGAGGGTTGAGGTCTCGTGTAGGCATTCTGGGGACACATTATCAGAAGTTACGTTTTCTTCAGATTTTAAATGAGCCCGGGACAGCTGAAATACTGTAGGTAATGGATCTTACCCTCGGGTAATTCCTCATCTGACTAGAGTGGTTGTAGCCGTCTTGTTCTGACAGGTACGGAGCATTTTGGGGCGGTGGGGGAACGTCCGGACTCCTTCGCACCAGTTCCTCCTGAGGGGGGAAGGTTTGAGGATGGGGGTAGGGTGAGTGGCGACGGCCGTCATGGTGTGAAGGGTATCCATAATGAGAGCTGGGGTTGGCGCACTGGCGCTCTGAGGTGTAGGAGCTGGAATAGGAGTCTGGATATGGTGGCATGCCTTGATCCGAAGCGGGGTGACGGGTGTAGCGTGGGTGCACATGGTGGTGAGGATAAGAATTACCTGATGAAAAGAGGAAAATTAAGACTTACGTAACGTAACGTAATGTGTTCATTCAAAAAAACAACAACAACAACAACCGTGTTTTGGTACCTGCAGGGTACTGGGAGGATTCATATTGGGCGGAGGGTGGCAGAGGGCCTCTTGTGTCAGAGTAATATCGTTCAGACTGGTGCGATGAGTACATATGAGGAACTCGAGGCACCGCAGACATGTGCTTCTGTCCGACTCCGCCGTCGCCCGACACCCTGGAGTGGGAATTTATGAGCATCCCTGGTTTTGGGATGGATTCCAATCTGTAAAATGAAAAGATACAAGTGCACAATCAATCTGCACTCTGGCTTTATTGAAATGAAAACAATTTTGCATGTTCATTTAATGATTTATAAGGCCAGTAAAGGCCACTGCACATGAAGTCTGAAATGTTTTCGTACTTTGAACACCAAAAACGACCTCACGTTGTTTACACATTGCCTCTGAAACATTTGTCTGCTGATAAACAAATGAACTCACGAGTCTGGAGGTGAGCCAGGTGCACTAAGGCTCCCAGAGTCCATCTTCCCTTGTTTGTGTGTTGGGTCGTATGATGGGTCCGAGCCTCGGGAGACCAGGTGGGACAAGCCGGAATCAGGTCCTGCAGCTAGGATGACGTTAGTGATGGAAGAGTGTTTGCGTGGGAGTCCCTCCATCGGTGGGCCCTCGTCAAGCAACAGACCGCCGCCGAGGTCCATCTCGTTCAGCTGGGTCAGAGACTGGCTGAGCTGTCGTCTCAGTCCCAAACGTTTATTCATCTTACGATACCTGTCGTCAGAGAAGACGTGGTGAAGCTGATGCTAATGCCTGTTACGCTTCATGTAACGTACTTAAAAAGCTGCTTACTTTTCAAGCTCTTCCTGAGAATGAGCGAAGGTGCAACTTGCTCCGCGAGGACAGCCGCCTTTTTGTTTCATGTCCCGACACATGTAAGTCTTGTATTTGCTGTGCTGAGGTGGCTGTGGGCAGGAAGTGAGATATGTAATGTGCTCATTCTGTGCAAGTAACTTTAACGACCTGATTTGGAAATAAATTAATAAAAAAAGCTAAATAAAAACCATAAAAAGACAAAAGCATACAAAACCATTAAAAAAAAAAAAAAAAAAGTTTAAACTGAACTGAAAATATATTAATATATATTTAAATATATCTGATGTGTAGATAGTAGTAGTAAGTAAATAGATACACAAATAAAAATCAATCAATTAATTAATTAATACTTTATAAAAGCTAGCTTGTTGACTTATTGATTTATTTTAAAATTTTGATCAGTTTTACGATAAATAGTTATTAAATATTAATATATTGTAACATTTGAGCATTTCATTTCTACTTCAACGCTAGAAAATTAAAGCTAAATATAAATAAATAAATATACATTTAAGCACAAAGTTTCTTTAACGTAAACCGAAATAAAAAATAAATATAAAAGGTCATTAAAAAAAAACCTAAAACACTACAATAGCATATAAATAACACTAAACAACATGTATATGAATAGTTATCCCCCCCAAAAAATTGTAAATACAAAAATAAAATAATGTTAAAATAAAAATAAGTGCTGCTGCTACTAAATAAAAAAAAATAATTCATGTAAAACTATTTAATGTTAAAATATTAATATTTTATGTCTGCAGTCTGGTTACTGACCTGCTGCTGATCCCCTCCTTTTTTGCTGTGGTTCTGGATGAAATCCACCAGGCCGTGAACGACCGTCCGCACCGCTTCCAGCCCTTTGGCTAGCTGCTCCCATGTGGGTGCGGGGGCATCTGTTAGTGCAAAAACCAGCCAAAAAAATCAGACATGTATGCTTTCGTGAATGGCTATACTGACAGTTGCGCGAGCGGTGAAGGCAGACGGACCTGGGCTGGGGTCGATGTCGGCCAGCAGCTCCAGATGGGGTCTGAGGCGGTTGAGATTGGCTGGGTCTCCGGTTCTCTGAAGGGCAATGGTGAGTTCCTGCACACTCTGAGCAAAGGATGCTGGAGTCTGCAGCTGAAACACACAAAGCCACATAAACAAATACTTCACATACCAGCGCACAAAATCAACATGTTTTTACACCCCATGTGACATTCGCTACGCCCTAAATGTGTCCTCTATGCAGGAAGGAGTGTTACTGGAGAATTTAAACACGTAATACTTGGACATACAATTTTTTTGGCAGGCATGTCTTAAAAAAAAAAAAAACTACAGCTCCACCTAGTGAAATCTTACAAAAAAGACCCTCAACAGGCTGTGTTTGGAAAACGCAAGACGTAATTAGCTAGGCACTCTGAACCACAATTTAACAAATAGCAAAAAGCCATTTTTATTGATCACAATGCATGTCCTCATCATACCTTGTCTATGATGGACTGCATGTGGGATTTGTGCGACTGGTCACCATAGAGAAGAGATGACCACTGGTCCGGGGCGATACGCAGACCCCCCTCCATCGCGATCTGAACGATCTGAGAGTCATGTTCCCGCCGAAGAGCCTCGTACGTGCGAAACTCCTCCTTCAGTTGCATCAGGGAGGAATCTTCGTCACGTTTGGTCACCTGAGGTTAAAACAAAATCTGATGTTTAATATAAATACAAATATTAAAATTCAAATAAAATGTATACATTTAAAAAACATGTATGCATTTTTTTTAACATCTATTACTAATAATGTAATTTTTAAAAATTATAATAATTTGAATTAATTCTAAAAGAAAGATGTTTCTAAATATATTTTAAATAAAAAAAATGTTTAATTAGCTGACATTAAATGTAATGTTATTTTTTAACTGTTATTTAATATAGATACAAAAAAATACATAAAAATAATTATACAATATATAACGTAATGTAAAAGTATATATTATATACGTAAAATCGAGGTTACAATGAAAATACTACACAAGAAAAGCATTTCACTTTCATATTTATTATTGCTGTGAAATGATTAACTGCATCTAAAATTAAAAAAAATGTACTATATTTTATTTATGTACATAAAGACACACACAGAATATATTTTGAAAAGAATAAATGTACATTTACATGCATATATATATATATATATATATATATATAATATTAATGTAAATTATATAATATAAATATATATTTGTAATATTTAATTATAAATAATTTAATAATTATATAATATATACGTAATAAATCAATTAAAAAAGTAAAGACACCTTAAAGCAGGAGGCTCTGTAGAGGAGCTGCACCACGTGTCCGATGCTCGTTTTTGAGGCCTGAGGAAAACGTGGTTCGAGTCTCTGGACCACAAACAGGACCAAAACCTTCCGTGAGAGGGCCGAACCATCTTCCAGGGCGAGCAGGACCAGCTTCAATGCTTCTTCCTGCATAGCTGTAGAGTGAGAACCATTTTTTGTTAGTGCCCAAAAATGATTTTATCAGCCTGCTATCATGTTATGATGGTAAAATCTTACCAGGGCCGAGAAACTGGCAGCCTCTGGCTCTGACGGCGGCCCACAGGTTAGAGGAGAGCTGCTGGGGGTTCTGGTGCTGGAGGATGAGCTCAGTGACAGTACGTTCACCCAGAGAGCGGGCCGCCCGCATGGCCCGGATGCGGCCCTCCTCCTCCACCAGCTGGCAGTGAACCAGAGTCACCAGCTTCCTCTGCATGGGTCTGCTAAGAACGCTCTGAGCGGCGCCATTCAGTCCTGCACCTGCGCGGATCAACACCAACAAAACACAAACCTTCACTGAGCCTTTTCACGGACTGCTGATTATCATGGGGGGATGATGAATCCCTCAAAAACAATAGAGCGTTTGCTAAAAACAATAAACAACAGTGAACAGTGTTAGGTATCTGCACAATAAAAAACTAAAATTCATTGATAAATAAAAATAAAAACAGTAAATTAAATAAAGTATAACGCAATAAAGATAAAAATATTAAAAATAGCACTGTCAATGTTTGAATACCTAATACATGTGTGCACTGTGTATATTTATTAAGGTATGTATATAAATACACACCCATGCATGTATATATTCAAGAAAAATATGAATATAAATATATACATGTAAATATTTTCAAAATATATATATATATATATATATATATATAGAAGTAGAAGAAAAATTCAAATCTAAATAATATAGATATAGACAGAAAGTGTAAGAGTGAGAGAGATAACTTTTGTGTAACTTCCTGTTTTCGTGGTGAAAACACATATCGCATGATAAACATGGTAAATTGTTGAGAGCCTAAATGGTTAAGTGTCTAAACAATAATAAATAAATAAAAAAACTGGGAAACAATTTTTGCAATCACAATCTAATTATGATATTTTAATGTTTTTGTTGGCCTGTGTGATAAATCAACAACAACAACAAAAGCATACGCTAACTTATTGTGAATTAATGAATATACAAAGGGTGATGTAAAACGGCAGGGACCTCTGGTGTTGCTCAGGGGTTTGAGATAGAGTGCCAGGTCCTCCACACATGTGCGAGACTCCTCATAGTGCTTCACATCCTCTGCAGCTGTCAGTAAAGTGACGGGGGGAGGTTTGGATACCTGCAGGAGAAAACACAACATGCGTCTCTTACCATACCAGAGATAGTTCTCATCTGCAGGGCTTTGATGGCATTCTTTACATGACAGATCAACATGTGATGGGGCTGTCGGCATTCCACTACGTGTACAGCAAGTTCACACCCACAGACTCTCACAACAACATGTGATTTATCATAAAAGGGCCCCCGTCGTTTGAGCTGTCATAAACTGTGAGGCTTGGCTGATTCACACACATACAAATAACTGCATTTATAAGCACAGACATGTTTTAAGCCTGACACATTAGTGTAGCAGAAAGGCTTGATTATATATGACTGTGAAAATATGTAGGGTTGTTTTTTTTTTAAAAGAAATTAATTAAGAAATTATTTTTTTTGTTTCTTGAGAAGCAAATCAGCATATTAGAATGACTTCTGAAGGATCATGTGACACTGAAGAATGAAGTAATGATGCTAAAAATTCAATAATTTGACAGTAATAAACTACATTTTTAAGATATATTAAAACTGAAAACATTTTGAATTGTGATAATATCTCAAAATACTACTACTACTATCAAATGAATGCAGCCTTGATAAGCGTAATAGATTACTTTTGAACTGTATGATTTCGGATCAAAGAGTTTTATGATAATTATGATAAAAAAAAATAGGGTTTGCGATGTCGACCAATTTGGCATCGTACGATGTCTAATGTGAAACATCGCGATGGATGATGGCGTGGGGTGGGATGGGGTGTTTAGTTTAGGTGGTGTTTGTTTTTACAAAAACAACAGTGTTTGCGCGACAGATGAGAGATGATCACGCACGAGTGCTTGAAAATGAGCTCGCGGGCCCCGTTTCTTCGCATGCACATCTGTTTTCCTCTCGCGGAAATGATTTACTGCGCTCACCAGCATCAGGGGTGCACTCGCTTATTAATGCCATGGATTTGCCGCCATAAATGAAGCGTGTTTTGCGGCGGGGCGGAGGATCGCAATGTCTATCAGCCATCCAGCGATGGATGATGGCATCGTCTATCAACCCAACCCTAATAAATGTGTTTATATATAATAAAATATTTGACATATTTTTTGTGAGCGCA
The DNA here is from genome assembly GCA_032275025.1 of Enteromius treurensis. Taxonomy (NCBI): domain Eukaryota; kingdom Metazoa; phylum Chordata; class Actinopteri; order Cypriniformes; family Cyprinidae; genus Enteromius; species Enteromius treurensis. The sequence continues at coordinate 5,975,152 of JAUCMU010000047.1, read as the reverse complement.
ATCGAAAAAGCAAGAAAACTACGCTACTTCTTATTGCCATTTTTAGTCTCGAAAATGATCAAACATTTACGTTTTATTGCACTGGTGCCGAATGACATGAATAACACAATTCTAAATATAAAAAAAAATAAAAAGTGAAGGAATTCTTTCTAATATTTCTCTTTTTGGTCCTTTTTGTGTTGCAGTCCACATCCACACTGTATTTTCTGGAACCCATCCCAACAGATTAACACATTATCAGTGAGAAACGTGTGGCTATTATTATTATTACAGCAATTCATTTCTATACTAATTCCTGTTTTGGCTTTCAAAAGGTATAAATTTATGCATGAATAAGTCGTTTGATTTTCTGCACGTAGCTGACCGCTTTTAAACACGTCTCGTCTCCTCCAATCAAATCCTGCAGACTTATATGCAATTTTGCAACCGTGGCATTTTTGTATTACATGAATTCCCTTATTTTTAAAAAAGCAGCACCCAAAAGAAGTGTGTCATGACTGCGGTCATCTGAAATATTCGTAACTAGACGATTATGTAATAGTTGCGACAGTCCAATCTATCACTGCACGTACAGAAGGAAGAAGTTTTTATTTATTTTTTTTTATTTTTTTTTTACAGACAACGCTGGGACGGACTGTCAGATGTTGATTTTGCTTCCTGGTTCTCTATTGGAAGCAATGTGTTTTACGGCCTCCTGTCATGCAATCACACGCTTCTGTATGTCACATCAAGCCTGAAATCTAACCAGACCGGAATGATCGCAAGCTGATCTGCAGAAACCTGACGCTCCGAGCTCTCCATACTGTACTGGACACGTTCGGCTCGTCCTCTTGATTCAGAAACCAGTGGATGCAGTGAACACGGTAATAAACACCTAAAGTACAAATGCCGTGTTGTCTGCACGATCGCTGCAGTCGGGGCTTTTTTTAGTGGTTTGCCTCACGTTCCGATTGTTATCAAGGTCATCTGGAAAACAGTGCATTGTTTGAGTGACAAGGAACCACTGTAGTTTTACTTCCTCATCCTCACTTAGATTGAGGCTAGGGTGGAGGCCGCAGCTTCATCCATACAAGGCAAACAAAGTCAATAAAAATAAACATGTTTTGTACAACACGAAACCAATGGGCACTGGAAGGTGGTGCTTTTAGGTATGCTAGCGTTTACTCTTGATGAAAGTGAGTTCTGCATGAGATTCTGGCATTCAGCCCAAATTTAAATCAGCCCCCGGTCAAGTACGCAGCGCTTATTTTTAATAGCATACTTAATTTGAGACTAATTTATGCAACACAAGCACAACCTTGGCTCCTGCATCATGCATGGTACTGTCGTGAACCCCCTTTTTTTTCTCCATTTAATTATTTCTTAACCCCTTTTTAACAGTTACATTTTTTGCAATTGATTAAAAATCATGAAACCACTACAATTTCACGTCATCAACTGATAAAACATTTAATAAAAAAATAAAACATTTTATTGTTACAACATTCTGTGTTTTAGCATGTCTAATCATTTGAATGCATAAAAAAAAACACAAAAAAAACTAATTTCGTCAAGTTTATTCTTAAAATAGCTTTGGAAATGCTCAGAAATGAAGGCATAAAACATTAATTTATGTTTATCTTTTAATTCTTTTAAATTAAACAAAGGCTATTTTTGCAAACCAAGGCGATTTAGTAGTAACATTAACATATGGAAGAAATGTGGTGCGATTATTCCTTAAGAAATTGAGTATTAATACTTTGTGGTAGTATTATAATAAAGTACTACTAGATTCTACTGAACTATAGTAATATATTTTCTTCAAGTTAAACCAAAGTTTTATTTTGAGGGGTTGCCGTGGATACCTTTAAATGTGTGTGTTCTGTGATCAAGGGTTATGAAGTGACTCTCAGAGCAGTTTTGAGATGATATTCACGTACTCGTATATTGAGTTACGCTCGCTTCAGTATGCGTGTAGTAAACGAAACCGTGTGTCAGCGTCATTCATTCATACAGAGACACGCAGACCATGCAGGATTCATATTTAAATCGAATCGTTTTTTTTGTGGCTTAATATTTACAAATGCTAATCCATATTCACTTTTCAGTTTAAATGTAAACAAAATTCCATAACATTCCGCATTACACAGTAAAATTCCGTTTTTTTTGTACGACTGGATTCCACGATTCCGTTGCCGTTTGATGCATTGCGGAAAACACAGGGCCCCGGGAATATCCAGGTAACACGATTTATATATTTTTGTTTATATATCCAATATTTTTCTTACTTAAAAATTCTACTTTTGTTGAATGTGACTTCATCGGATGGATAAAGGTGTGCTTGGTTAGTGATTAATCTTCATATATCTAGCCACAGCACTGACGACAGACCTTATCGGCCACAAAACGTTGCAAATGTGACACATTTAGACTCACCTGTCCGCTGACGAGCTGCAACAGCGCTGTGTTGACGGGCAGCTGCTCGATGTCCGTGCTGATGGCGGTCTGGTCGAACGGGCAGGCCTTGCGGTGCAGTTTGTTCAGGCACATTTTGCACACGGTGTGGCCGCAGCCCAGGCTGATGGGCTTGCGGTGGCTCTCCTCGAAGGTTTGCGTGCAGATGGGACACAGCAGAAACTCGGTCCATTGCGGGGCTTGCACGGGCATTGTAGCGAAGCTCGGTCTGTGATGCACCGGTCCCCAAGATCTTCTCTTATTGCTGCATTTGCGTCTAGGTGCGTTTTGCGTAAAACAATATGACAGTAAGTCCTAAAGGTTCCACTGGAACCGATAAAGCTCTTCCAAAGATCACGGTTCTTAAATATTTCCTGACATTGTGGGCGTTCAGCACATAGTGTGAAAAACATAACCTGAAAGACCAAAAAAAACACAAAAATGAGCACTCATATCAAGATTTTCACACTAAATACCAACACGACGAAGGATCACTTTCAGTCTCAATTGTGTATTGGCGTATTGCTTTATTCAAACGAAACATTAAAAAGCATTTTTAATACTAAATTGAGCCTTATTTATGAAACGGGAAAATAAAGTAAATTTGATATGCTGCATTTAATTGAAGCACAAAAAAATAAAAATCTACATACACTACAATGAAAAACCAAGAACCCCCATTCACAAAGAAACTGTGAAAAATTAACAATGCAAACATTTAAACCATTTAAACTATGATATTGAAAACTCTTAATGCTTAAAGAAAAATAAGTTTTAAAACAAAAAGGTTCCTAAAATTGCATACATTTACAGTTTGATATTCTTTAAACAAATCATTCTGAAACATGAAAACCACGTGAACACAAACACCAGTGAATAATAACACATGACTCATTTTCTTTCCATTTTCGTCATCTTAGACATTCTTATCACTGACCCGAGTACAGCAGGCTTATTTCGGTTATCAAAAACACAGACCAAGCAGGATCTTTTTGGCTAACATTAAACCTTTTGGTTTTTAGCCTAACAACGCCTCTCCAGCTGAACATTCAGTCCTGCCTGGGAAGTCCTGAACAGCAGCAATAATCTGACTCATCATTTATTACAGCCTAGTCTGCGTACCGTACCTCGCAGCTGCCCGAAATGGGCATTATAAAACAAAAACAACACCTCCACGACACAAAAACGAGGGGATTTCAAATGACTAATCACGACTAAAGTGCAATTCCTTTGACTGCTCCAGCGGGAAGCATAATAAGGAACCATTTATACTCAAATCAGGTTACGAGTCCTGAGTTCTGACTCATCTGACAAACAAAATCATCGTGTTTTGAGGAGCAGGAAGCCAGGAATTCTGCCCTATAGGGAACAGAAACATGAGCCATAACAAATAGCGGTTTCCGTCACATGCACGGGAGTTGCACACTCATGCTTCGGTGACAAAAGGAAGTAGAAAATAAAATCATAGGATACTAGGCACGAAATCGAACACCTGTTTCCTTTCTTAAAAATCGACACTGAAAAGTATTCTGATTTCGCATAAAGAATGCTAGTTTGATTTGCGCAAGTCCTGTGCAGGTGTGTGTATCATTATATGTTTATATGTATATATATATTATAAATGATTTATCTTACCTAACGAGTGCATGTATTTGTAACATTCAAATACACGCTGTTATCTTCAGCAGCCACCCATGCAACTAAGGTACTTCCTCTTGTGGCAGCCATCAAAAGCACCGTTTTACACAGGCACACCCACGTTTTCTTTCTATGTCATAAATTGTTTCATTAGTAGCAGGATTTCTCAGCAACTATAATTAAGTTTGGTGGGTGTTCGACAAAAGGAGAAGCTCTGTGGTGTGGGATTACTATATATAGAACTCCCTCTATACAAGTATTTTAGATTTAAAAATATTTAAATTAAATATTTAAATTTGTTTAACAAAATCTAACATTCATGGAATATCCTATAAAATATATTTTAAAATATTAAAATAATGATCAAAAATAATTGTTTAAAATGAATTATATATACACACACACACACATATATGCACCAGGAAGTATATGTGTATTTTCAATCTCATCTCCACACAAAGAATTAACGCAGTGTAATCATGACTTGGAGACCTTGTTTGTCACACTGCATGTGACTAATTTAAAAGCAACTGTGTTTAATATGTACAATAAAGGTCATTTACATGACTGACATTCACTTTTGAGATTCAAAAGGAGGAATGTTTTCAGATGCCAGTGCTGTCATGGAAAAAATTACCTCCGTTCAAAGCATGCTGAGACTTATCTCTTGCCCTTTGCCTATTGGAAACCCCCTAAAGCAAGTTAACAGAGATTTTAAGCATCACTTAATTATCTAGCGTTTAATTACACAACTCAACGTGATCTAACAATATATAAACCACATCCTATTTATTACGTGCCAAGAAAAGACAATATATGGCAAGCCGTTTCAACAATTAATCTAGAAATTGCACGTGTATCCATTTCCATGTTACTTGTACTTATTTTTTTTAGATACTAGTATCTTTTCCATTTAGTACTAGTGCTTATAATTTAGGTACTAGTGTCTTTTCTAAAGTTACTAGTACTAATTCATTAGATACTAGTACTTATTCCAATAGTGACTAGTACTTAATTATACTGTCCTCGTTAAGATAAAATAGAACTAGTTCTTATTTTTTAGTTACTAGTAACCTTTCAGACCAGAGATATCCTGAACTTAATGAATACTAGTACTTTTTTTTGTACTTTTACTATTTAGTTAGAAAAATATTTATTTTACATATATATAGCTTTATTGTGTTTTTCTCTGTTTGTAGCATGCCGATACAGTTATGTCAAACGTTTGACTGATGTTATGAAGTGAATTTGGAGTAGAAACATGTCAGTATACTTTTTTTGTTGGACAACAGGTTTGTAATCTTTCCTTGTGCTAACATATAAAGCCCTGTTTAATCAAATTAATTCAGAATATTAATGTATTGTATCTCCTTGTGGACTCTGATTGGACGATTGAGAGGTACTTATGTAATGATCTGTTTGAATTAAGGTACCTCCAAATGCATTCTCACTCGTTCTTTATGAGGTTGAGGACATCTCCAAATGAACATGTACTGGCAGTTATTTTGTTTTCGATATCATCTTTTCATTTTGACCAGTAATTATTGCAATAGTGATACTACTAGTAAGAATCCATTAGATACTAGTACTTATTTTTTAGATACTGGTACGTATTCATTAGATACTAACAGTTATTCATTAGGTGCAAGTACTTGTTTATTAGACACTAAATTACTGCTAGTGACAATTCTTATCTTACTAGTGAGATCTGCTTTTATCCTCGTCTTATGTTATGACTAGTCCAAATGACTACAGTACAGTTCAATTAAAAAACCTTACTAGTAACATTTAAAATAAATACTAGTATCTATTGAATAGTCCAATTTAACAATTACTAGTATCTAATGAATAATCATTAATTTCTAATAAATAAGCACTAGTACCAAATGAATAAGTACTAGTGTCAAATAAATAAATACTAGTATCTAAAAATTTAATACAAGTATCTAATGAATAAGAACTAGTGTCGCGTAAGTACTGGTATCTAAACAATATTTACTAGTACCTAATAAATAACTACTAGTATTTAAGTACTAGTCAGAAGTGGAATATGTACTGGTCAAAACTGAATAGCTCATATCTTAATGACAAGTCAATGGCTAAATATTTTCATTTGTTCCTAGTAAGAATATATTTTCTATTAAAATAAGTATTAGTATCTAATGAATAAGTACTAGTACCAAATTATTAGATACTAGTGCTTATTCATTAAGTACCAGTAGCTAAAGTATAAGCACTATTACTTAATGGAAAAGATACTAGTATCTAAAAAAATAAGTACTAGTAACATGAAATTAGATACTAGTGCGGTTTGTAGATTAAATGTTAAAACGGCTTGCCATAGACAACGAGCACGTGTGCATCATTACATTCTTGTCGGATTTAGCAGCCAAATGTAGTCAGCCAGATGCATAATCATAAAATGAGTCCGTAGGAAACTCGTTGACAAAGATTTCTTGAGAAAATCTGATTTCTTCGTTAAATGTTTGCATAACATGAAGCCCCTCGGAACAGGAAAGACAGAGACAAAGCCCTATACTGGAGCAGGGTGTAGCTGTAATATAACAAACCACTCGCTTTAAACTATATACATATATAGATATTTTATACTTCCTCGTTTAACTAGCCAAATGCCACACGATGATGAAGAAACATTATTTGTTTAAAAGCTCGAATTGTCAATCTGTTATGCTAGTCAGCTAGCAGGTTAACTAATAACCGCTTCTAGACAAAAACACACAAAACAAAAACTTGATTACGTTACGTTACTAATACTCAACTAGCCCCACTGGATGTTTTCCACATATAAACATCATAACGCGCTAAAATCGTAAGCTATAAATGCGCATTTGGTCCGTTTCAACCGATTTGAAATTTGAATATTAAACAGCTAGCCGCTGTGCTAACAAAACAAAGCTTGTAGCCATCGGCTAAACGTCATTTGTTCGGTTAAAACGCTTGTATCGCGTATCCCCTTGGCGTTTGTAGTATTTCGCGAACTAAAACACTTTAAAAACTCACAAACGTAACACTAACAGATAAAAATAAACATATTCTTACTGAATTATGTGCTCGTGAGCGTTAGCATCTATGCTACACCGGGTTGATGCATCTTAGGTAACGCTTACAACGCTCGTTTCTACTAGTTTTAGGCGTTTCATTCGAGGCACATTTAAAAAAACAATATTACTGCAGAAATGTCGACTTTAAGCGTTTTAAATGTGATTTAAGCTGTATTCCTAAGCTACGTACTCCACGTATTGTTATAGCCTTTATATACGGTGAATACAAATACATACATAAATTTATAAATATATAAAAGAAACGAAACGAAACCTAAAAAGGACAGTTAACCTACATGATATAAGCAGTACAACGTGCACTCACAATATTTGGTTCAGCTCAATCTTCACAGAAGAAGGGCGAATTTCGCCTGCTGCTGTAATGAAAGTTTCTTTGGACTGACTGAACTGAGTCTCAACGCTGAAGAGAGAGAAGTCCAGGATTGCGCAACCGGAGATCAGCCGAGATCATCAAGATCGCATCCTCCATGGAATGAAGAGCCTCAAAACTTGACTAGAAAAGATATTTGTGTGTCCAAAATGTTGTTTAAACACACATCCACACACAAAAACGCGTAGTGTTTTGTTATAAATCTCTTTGTAAAGGCTGAGGAGAAACTCAAGACGTCGTGTCTGAGCTTTTGTCTACTTTCACAACCACAAGCTTAGAGGAAAAGAGGGAGAATGAGCATGAATGCATCATGTTCCAATACAGTTGCAAAGGCAGTCCAAGTGGTGTTTGGTGCATTGGTATGCAGTTGCTAGGGTGTTCTGGGAGGTTAGGCTCAAAAGAACTCACCTCAGTTCTGGCCCTTTTATGTAAATGTTATGCAGTTTTGTCACCAGGTGTGTTTGGAAAGTTAAACATTTACCTACTAATTAGTTGACACATAGATATTCCTTTGAGAAGCACAATGGACAGTGATAAAACTTAAACAAAAATGGAAATATATAAAAGAATACGTCATTTAATTATGCAACACATACATGTACATGAAGTCATTTAAAAACATATAAAAGTATGAAAACCTCAAGTAGTCGTTCTCCCTCTGAAATGGTTTGCACCAAGTTTAGGTAAAAATCAAGTAATGCCGGAAGACAACATTGAGGAAGAGTTAAAAATAGTAACATGAAAACAATACTGCCTTAAGTGAGTCACTTCATACAAGGCACTTTACTCCGTGCATGACACATAAGGAGTCATCGAGCAAAACATGCAAAAAATTTTAAGCTTCCACACGAAAAGGAGATGACATTAGGGTGACAGGACAAAAAGTTACAGACAATAAAACATACTTGAAAGCTTTCACTGAAAAAAAAAAAAAAATCTGTACACTTGAGAATAAAATCATGTTATACCACGTAAACAATCAAAGACAAATCCTTGAGAATTGGTTTAAAACAAAACATTTCTTGGCGAGTCTGTGTCAAAGTGATCGGTTTGGAAAAACCCCATGATGCATTTTAGAAGAGCTTGGGGAGCTGGCGTAACCTACTCAGATCCAGGAAATTTCCCACTGACCCCTCGGGCTCCGTGACTTCCCGCGTCCTCTGGTTTTCAGTTAGCGAGGACCTACGCTGAGTCAGACCTTTCTTTGCATCGTTCTCCTTCTCTGGGTTTGCCCCGCCACACATAAGCAGCTGCATTTTGGGCCGCAAGTTCTGGATTAACTGCTCCTGAGAGCCACTGGGAGATATGTGGAGATTGGCGACTGGCTTGTTTGTAATGTTTTTGAAAACGGCACCGCCTTCACGGTCATGCCTAAAGCTCACATTCTTGGACGTTTCGTTCTGCACCGAACACCCGAGAGCTGAGTCTACCAGGACGGCATCCTCTTGCTCTTCCTCACTGCTGTTTTCTCCTTCAATCAGTCCGTATTTCTTCATGTATTTACAGGTAGCTAGAGACATATTGCTGGGGGACAGTATACTGAGTCCAACGCTGCTCTTTTCCACAGCTGGTCTTCTCAGGAGAATCACGCTGGGGTCTGGGCAGGGGCCGGAGGATTGACCGCCCAATGAGAGTCTTGACAGTTGCGAATCGCTTAAGTACTTAAGTGCAATGGCATTGGCCTCAAGGCTGAGGTCCACACTGCCGCTTGGTCCCCAAATACTGGTCCCCACTGGTTCAGAAAGAGCAAGTCTTGAGATCACTGCCTCTGGGTTTATGCAGGCAAGGGTACTGGAGAGAAAAATTATGTCAGATAAGACTTTAAATCATAGCTTTGATAAAACAATTAAGTCATTGACTATATCTTTACCTGGCACTTTCCACAGTTGCACGTGTCGCCTTTCCCTGCTCTGAGTCTAAGTCCATGTTCACCCCAAACTGTTGGAGTTGTCTTAATGTTGCACTCAAGACACGGTCCTGATCTGGTGGACTGGATCTGTGCTTAGTTTTTTGAGTTTGGGGTATGGAAGCCTTTGGCGATTTCTTTGATTGATGGCTCACAGGGGACAGGCTTTGTCTGTTCGGGTCACTCTGTTGGTCTTGTTCTACCTTTTCCTTTTCGTCCACAATTGCGGAGTCTTGCAAACGACTTTGAACCTGACCCTGCAGTAGGAATTGAGTCATAAAGTTGGTCTGAACACTCATAACCGTCAATATATGTGAAAATGATTAAACTTGGGTCATACCAATAGTTCTTTGTAAAATCTTGGGTCCATTTCTTGGCTTTCAGACAGATCGTTACTCTGTGACTGAGAGTTATAGTACATGCTAGCACTCTCTCCCAAAACTGGACTCTGAAACATATGGGCACCAAAACCAGAAGAAACACTGCCAAAGACAAAAAAAAAAAAAAAAAAAAAAAACCTCATAAATACCCACATGATTGTTTATGGATAAACACACCATGCCACCATGTTAAAACACCCCTTTACAGTGTGTCCTAGTATC
>JAUCMU010000047.1:5953889-5965020 GCA_032275025.1 Enteromius treurensis | reverse complement strand
ACTCTGAAACATATGGGCACCAAAACCAAAAGAAACACTCCCAAAAAAAAAAAAAAAAAAAAAAAAAAAAAATATACATCAAACACTACATGGAAAACAAACGGCAGTGATTTAAAAAAAATAAAAATCTCAAAAATGGTTTATTATCAGTTCATTATGGGTCACCACAGGGTTCTTTACTTGGGTTTTGGAGATGTCGGATGTAGAGGAGATCCTGTGCTCTGATCTTGGGTGTAATGACATGCATTTTCGGATCCCAGTCTGGAAGTGACTATACTGTCATTTTGACTCCCAGACTTTGGTTCCATATCAGTTTGCCAATCCAGACTTGGGGCCTCGTGTGTGGAGGTCTCCTGAGTGGTGTTCCAAAACAAGCTAGCCCCTAAAAAAAAAACATAACGAACATGTCATGGCGTTGAAAGGAATCTGAAACAAGTTCAAGAAAATGAAACCTTCCATCAAAGCACCTGTTCCTACAGCAACACTGACACTTGTTCGTTTCGGTTCGTTTGTGGGCGTCTGATTGACTCTTTCTTGCTGAGTATCAAGTTCTGCTGATGATACCTGAGGTGTTTTGCTCTGAGACTCAAGAAGTTTCTGAATCTGTCGAGGAGATTGCGTTAACAAAATGCAATGACAGGTCAACAATAAAACATTTGGCTTATGAAAACAAACCTGGAGTTGAAGTAGCTTCAACTGACGCTCTTGATCCATAAGCATCCTGTAGGCATCAGCAGGAAGAAGACCCATGGGTGTTTCCAAGCATGCTACCTGGCTAGACTGGACTTGGCAGCACTGGGCTTGACAGGGTGGGACTTGCTCAACAGACCCTTTGTTGGGGTTGACTGTGGGGACATATGGACCAGGTAATGGAGAGTAGTGAGCTGAAACAGCGGGATGGCAAACAGGACTTTTAGTCGGAGATATGCGACAACCCAAAGACTGCCGAGATGGTGAAAGGCAGTGATCCCCAGGTGGGACGCTCTCAGCACTGCAATGAAAAGCACAAGGGTTGTGCGCCGCAATGGGATATGCCGGTGTTCCTTGCCAGGTGTTGTTTTGATACAAGGGGACGTGGTTGGGTTGGTTGACGCAGCAGCTGCAAGGGTTGGCCGCTGGGGTGCTATGGAAGAGCCGGTGTTGGGACGGATGATGAATGGGGGTCTGGCTAGGCACTGCTGAACTTGTTCTGGCACCGGTGTGAGCTGATGTTGGTGGCCCGGAATAAATCGGCTGGGGTTTGGTCGGGAAACCTTGGGAAGAACGCTGCCTTTGTTGATGAAAAGAGCCATTGGGTGAAGCAGCATTATTTGTTGAGGAAGACGATGAAGATGATGATGCAGATGATGCTGAAGAGCCTTCTCTTGATCTTTTCATTGAGGGCAGTGATTTACGATTCACGTTAGGTTGTGGCGTCTGTTGTCCCGGACTGGGATGTAGTTTGATTTTTGGCTGAGAGAGGATGGGAGTTAAAGGTCTTCGGATTGGAGGAGGTCCAGGGACGCTACCCTGTTCTGGAGGTCTTAACACTAAGATTGCCTGGTGGGCAGGGCTAGTGCTTCTCCGCTGGACATTCGAAAGTCCATGAGAGACAGGATTCGAGTCTTGTGTATTAGCCACACTCCCATCCAAAAAGCTGCCATCTAATACCATAGAGAGTTCTGGTACTGAAGGATGAACACGTCTAGTCTGAAGAAATGGATGTTAATGGGTATGAAGTTTTCCAACAACAAATGAAGACGCACATTAAGGTCACGAGTTAACAAACCTGCTGACTGACGGGATGAGGGTTTGGGGACGGCCGAGGAGAGAGTTCTTCATCTTCTACACCCGAGTCATGATCGCTGATAGACAGTTTATTCTGCAGAGCAGCTGAGGATGCTGAAAGTGTAGTCCTGCAAGAGGCAAAGAGGATATAGTGTGTTAATATTTCCTCTTGCTTATGCTCTATTGTATTCTGTCAGACACAGCTAACAGAAAAACGTCAACAAAATAAAACAAAAACATAAATGTCAACATTTGTGTCATGCTTTTAGAGAAATAAAAACACTTTACCCTGTTAACACGGTCTGGGAGAGAACTTCCTCAAACAGTACGGTTTCCTGATTTCTATTCTCAGCACTGAGCTCAAATTGTAGAGGCCGTCCTTCTGAAGGCTCTACATTCTAGATAAGAAATTAGGTAGTATAATTAAAAACTGAATGAAAAGCAACCCTAAAAACTTTTTAGTACAGTATGTTAGCCAAGCAACAACTCTAAAACCAACGACAGCTCACATCAAACGTAAAAACACAATTGCTCTAGAAAGATACTGAAATATCCAATTTAACACAACAAAAATATTGCTAAGTGAAGGACTCATTCAATAAAAATTACAATTTAATTCATAAAGACACATAGTAGACCAGGTCGCAAGAGGAGGGAAAAAATGTTTATTATAGACCTGGGTCTGTTCAAGTTTAATTTGAAAGCCATAGACAGACTAACCTTGTAAAGCGTGAATGACTCTGTGCTGGTGAGCAGCTGAAAGCTCATTTGTTGTTGCCCGACACATGGCTTACACTGGTAGAACTCAGGATCCCGGTGAGTCAGGGAATACAGAACCACCAGGAAAGTGCATCCCTCCGACATCACTCTGGAAAATTAAAACCAGGAATTTTATTTTAATTCTAAGATTCTATTACTGAGATTTCAAAGATCAAATAAAGGCATAAAACATCTTTAAATTATTGAAAACGAATTTAGCTGCATTTGGAAAACATTTATCTTTCTATAATAGGATCAGACTTTGATTACATCATGAAAAGTAACATCTTTGGTTAATATTTTATTATGTAAAAAAAAAAAAATTTAATATTCTATGGTTACATAAATATTACACTTTGTATCAGATGTTGATTTTTATACAATTATTAATTAGATAAGATTACAAAAACATTTTTAATCAGTATAACATCCAAAAATACAGACATTTTACATTTGACCCCCTTTTGAAGGTAACTGACTGGCAAAACAGCAGATGGATGGGACACTCACTTGTCCTGGAGGGCGGAGCTGTGCAGGTACCTCAGACACCACGCCCACACAAGGGGATTATGGATGTGTGTAACACCACTCAACCATCTGCCGCAGGAGAACAACTGTTACACACCTCCTCTGAACATCTTGCATTTCTAAACAATGATAGTACTTACATTCCTACTAGCGGAAGAGTGTAAGCCTTGGGATCAGATTCAAGTATGAGGAGAAGTTTCCTGGTCTGATCCATGGTAAGAAACCTGAGACAAAACATCTCACATTTTAAAACAACAGCAAAACGTGGCCATATAAGAAAACAGAAGTGCTTCCTTACCCTCGTTTCCTGCTGTTTTGGGTCACACCTGCATGGCTGCTGAGGTTCCTGGCCAGTGCGGTTGGGATGATGGGCACTGCTCGCACAGGGACGGCATCTAGCGTGCAAGCCAAAGTCACAGCCGCCCAAGAAAGGTCAAAGGTGAGTCTGTCCATGTTTTCGGAGCAGCTGAGACGAGCTCGCAAGGTGAGGAGTTTGGACAGCTCCAGCATCTCTTTACTACAGCAGCAATGTTGAAGCATCTGAAAAATGAGACGCATAAATAACCATCAGTGGTCAACAACATTATCTCCATGAACATAAAACTTTAAAATGAGATGTCAACAAAAATGCTATAATCTATTTCAAATATAGAAGCCTGGGGAGGGTAATATTTAATGTTTCTCAAAAGAAGTTTCTTATGTTCATGAAGGCTGTATTTGTTTTATCAAAAATACAATAAATATTGTAACAGTAAAAAAAAAAAAAATATATATATATATATACATATATATATAGTTTTTTTTTATTACACACACACCATTTCTAATAATTCTATTAATTTTAAAATGTATTTATTTTTTTAAATATGAAAAAAAAAATCTACTAAAAAGTTTTTTCTTTTATATAAAATTAATAAATGTATAATAAATAAAATTTGTATTTGTAATTAAAAGGGCTTAGCTTAAAATTAATAAGATGTCTTAAATTAATAACACATCCATGGCTGAATTAAGAACTGCTCAAACCAAATTAAAAAACCAAGAAAACCATGCCAGATGGGAGCAGTGCAACACACTAATAATCACCCGTCTCTAAGGAACACTGTGTCAGTCAGGGCAGCTGTTACTGACAGGTTACAGGGTGATGATGATTACCATTATGCTTTAATAGGTTGCCACAGAAACAGAAGGAAAGATCCCCAGCCGTTGTGTTTGAAACATGTGCTCTGAGCAATTCTCAGCTCGACTACCTTAAACGAGATGTTCAAATCCTCCCTCGAGTGCACTGTGCTGCCAGTAGCATGCTGGGCTTCAAATACACATGGCACAAGGATGTCTCCGGGGAGCAGGGCAGTTGGTGCTTTCCCAGGTAATCCCGTCTGCTCTCTGCCCGGATCAAAACGATCCAGGGTTATCACCACACCTTCCTCGTCTAGGAAAAGAAAATATGAGTTAGTAAAACGCAGATGCAGCATGTTTAAATATTAAAACATTCATTATAGGATGTCCAAATACGGGCCCTCTCAATACTAACCACCGTCTACTGCCAGTGTCCCGAGCAGGAAACAGAAAAAACGATGTTTGTTGGTCTGTCTAGCATGCCGGTGAGCTAAACGTAATGCTTTTTCCACAAGTAACAGTCTCGGATTCCTGAAATGCACCAAATGAGCCACAAAATGAAAGTTATTCAAATCAGATCAGACGTCATTATTAACTTAAACAAGTTATTTTTTAAATTACTAAAGTAAAATTAAATATTAGATGAAAAGTTACAGATAAAAAGTCACCTCTGCACCTCAATGAAATAGATTGTAAGTGCTAAAATTACTTCAAAAACTATAAATTTAAAATGGTAAAATAAATGTCAGCTAAACAGAAATTAAAAATGAAAAAAATAAAAAAATTAAAAAAATAAAATAGTAGTAATACTGTAATAGTATAGCTGCAGGACTGACAATCTGCAAAAAAGGCTGAGCACATACCCCCCAAAAATGTATTAAATTCTTATTATAAATAGGCTAAGCACATTCATATGCACGCAATAGGTATAAGGCTAAATGCAAAATACAACGTAAATAGTAGTAAAATTACTAAAACAACAATGAATTCAAGCTAAATAGAACTATAAGCATTCAAAATAAATGACATTTAATGAATACTATAATAGTGAATTAATAATCCTTTAATCAGGTGGGTTGCCTGGCTTTAAGTTTGAGGTTTTTTTTCTTCTTCTGTTGATAGTGACATTCAGTTTTACTAAATAAAATGGTTCATTCAAAAATATTTACCTGTAAAATGAGAAATGCAGACTGACAACATCCCCACTGGGAGTTGGATCCCAGAGAGAGACTTTAGATTTTGGGAATGTCAGTGGAGTAAGGACATTGTCCGATGACCTTAAAAACGGGGGGGGGGGGGGGGTTGTTTTATTGAACAGCAACAAATAGATGTAAAGAAGGGTTTTAAAACCATGTACAGTAGTTGGTCACCTGAGGTTTTGAAGGGTTTCTGCTCGAACACTGCTCTCCAGGATATGGGCAGGCAACCCTTTAAAATCCACTTGTACACGATTCATCCTGTGGAAATAAGACTTTTAAAAAAAAAATAAACTAAAGCTGCAATCAGCACTAATAATGCCTTTTCATAACATCTCTCAGACACTCAGATATCACGTTTTGGTGAGTTTGGCAGGTTTTGCGACTTAGCTTGCATGCTAACATGGCAATACTTCTAAAAACATTTAAAAACCTTTAGCATACAGTCCCAGAGCTTCTTACAACTGATGTAGGATATGCAATATCGTACCTTCAGGCTGTTTGAAAGCTCCAAGCATGCCTTCGTCGTGTTTTTAATCGAAACACTGCAAGTCCAGCTGGGTGTGTGCGTGAAGACGGACCACAGATATGTTAAAACCGTCCTTTCCAGCCCTTCGAGCGGCATAAACCGCGCCAAGCCGCGTGTAACGACCCGTGAGTTAATAATTGAACTCGTCTAGCGTGCTAGCAAACGGAGAAATACCAGTTGTTGTCAATAAACAATGAAATCCAAGACGGACGCATTCAGCAAACGCAACAACTCAAAAATAAATTGTGGCGCTGTTTCCAGGTTCCAATGGCGGGGCGCTGCAGCAGCGGCTCAGCCAATAGGAATCCAGTTCCGATCGTCTCTCGACCAATCAGAAGTGAGGGACCGGACCCGCTGGGTCGCGGAGTGTTTTTGAATGGCTAGAATAGATAACACAAGAATATAGTTTACTATTGTACACGTGGATTCAGTTTTTTTTTAATTGTTGAAAACAGTAGAATGTCAATAGTATATTTGTGAAGACATTAATGCTTTGAATGCTTTTACTAAAATGTTATTCTGATTTAATGGATCAACATGAACAGATAATATTAAAATATATAATAAAAAACAGTGCACACAAAATAGCTAATTTGTTGCTTGAAAGATGAAGTAATTTGCTGATACTTACATTTATATTTGAGCTGGTCTAGTTTTGTAGGGAAGGGAAGATTCATGTTTTAGTTTAAGTCTAGATTTTAAAATAAATAATTAAGTTGATTAACTGTAAATTTAGCTGTAACCCAAAATGTTAGCTAGTTATTAGTCTAGTGACTTGTTAAAGGCTTGCCACGTTGCATTATTGTTTGATTAAGTAAGATACGTTTTTTTTTAAAAAGTTTTTCCAGATGTTGTTCAATTTAAAAATTAAAAATAAATAAAAATGAGAGTGCCTTAACTATAAAAACTGATTAATTATAGCATTAATTATGGGCCTAATTAAGTTATATTTGCTTTTATATATTATTTATTGTTTGTAAGTTATTGTTATTATTACCAATACATACTGCCTAATAAATTGTCATGGAATAGATTGTATATCAGTGAAAAAAAAAAAAAAAAAAAAAAAAAAAAAAAAAAAAAAAAAAATATATATATATATATATATATATATCCTATGTTAAAGGCTTGCCAGGTTGCATTATTGTTTGATTAAGTAAGATACGTTTTTTTCCAAAGTTTTTCCAGATGTTGTTCTATTTAAAAATAAAAAATAAATAAAAATGAGAGTGCTTTAACTATAAAAATGTATTAATTATAGCATTAATTATGGGCCTAATTAAGTTATATTTGCTTTTACATATTATTTATTGTTTGTTAGTTATTATTATTATTACCAATACATACTGCCTTGTAAATTGCCATGGAATAGATTGTATATCAGTGCATTAAAAAAATTATATATATATATATCTATATATATATATATATATATATATATATATATCTATATATATATCTATATATCTATATATCTATATATCTATATATATATATATATATATATATATGTTACGTACATTGTTATATTACATTATCAGTATTATTATTTTTTGTTATATGGATTTCTCTAATATATTGTTTATTGTATGTATGATAATGATGATGGTGATAATAATAATAATCATAACAATTATTATTATTATTATTATTACTATTATTATTATTATGTGTATTAATTATTGTGTTATAATTATAACGCTTAATTATTATTATTAACAATACCAATAATAAATTGTACTATGATGATGATGAAGATGGAGATGATGAAGTCGTGTCAGTGTGAATGGATGAAGGCTCCTCTTCCCTCAGCCCCCCTCATTCCTTCACCCGCCGTTTCCGCAGCAACAGGGAAAAGATGGCAGCTCTCGCGACCCTCACTCAGGTAATAGCTGCTAAAAGCTCCAGTTTTGAGGGAATAAAGAGGAAAAACACCGGCATGTAGAAACGAATCTAGGAATTATACACAAATCGACCCCCTTACTTGCGCTACCGTGTCGTTTTACCGACAGTTAAAGTGAAAATGTCCCGGGCCTCGTTAATCGGGCTCAGATTGCTAACCGATTAGCTCGCTTTATATCGCACGCCTGTCTTTAAACACGAGAAAAACAATGTAGCTTTCAATGAAATTTACAATGAACGTTCAGTAGTAAGAACATGTAAAGATAAGGAATATTTATATGAACGAGAAATACAGTAAACAGAGTTTAATGTAACTAGCTAGCCGCAATAGATCAGATCATCATAAGATCTAAAAACTAACTGTCAGGGCGCTTTACAAATAAAATCATTTTAGCATGTGTTCATAGTTCAATAATAAAAGTTTCTAAATGGTTATGAACTACATTATTATATAGATTTTAGCTCCAGTACTGTGTATGATAGCGGGTGCTGCACCGCTAGTTTAGCTTAGCGGTCATGGGAATTAGGGAGCATCAGTAATCTCACTGTACTGCCCTATAATGATTCAACTATATGTTAACTACAGCTATGTTATCAACACATATTAGAATAAATGCAAAAAAAAAAAAACAACAACCCAAAAATGAATTGCGTACTTTATTATTATTATTATTATATTATATTGCATTTGTAAATTATATTTGATAATATTGCATTTGTTATTGTAGCATTATTTATGTGTAGCTATTCATGTTTTGAATGGGTTTTTACTTCTATATTTTCATAATTTTAATCATTTTGTTATGCGCTTTGCCATATTATTATTTTTAGTTGCTTATAATAGTTATATTTAGCTTAATTTATTAAGTTTCAAAAAATCTTACTATATACTGCCTTATTGGATTAAATTGTATGTTAAATATACTTATGTGCAATACACAGAATATATACAAAACAATCGCACATATAATCATCAGCATTATCATATTGCATTTTCAGTGTTGTTTTAGAGTTATTTATATAATATATTGTAGTCATTTATATTTAGAGTTGGCTACTTTTTATATTTTTAGTTTTCATTTAAAGTGTTGTTAAATTTATATTAAATATGTTAGGTCATTTTTTTGTAGTGACATTTGGGTTATATTTAGCTTTTATTTATTTAATTTCAAATTAGTTTTATTAATTTCAGTATTCAAAAAAAAAAAAGTAGGGAAAAAAAACGTTTAAATTATAAAATTTTTAATAAATGTAATTATTTAATATTTATATTTTACTTTATTTTATTTCAGCTTTAAATGCATATTTTCAGTTTAATTTTAATACAATTTTTAATAATTATGTTATGTGTTCTGTTGTTGTTTATATACACTTATATTTAGCTTTAATTTATTTATGTGTTATATATATATATATATATATATATAAGTTGAAGTTTTTCCATCTAATATTTTATTTTATTTCAGCTCTATATCAATTCAAATTTACAGTTTTATGAGCCTTAGTTAATAACAGCAGCGCTGTTCATTACATTACCTAATCATAATACTAATAATTATTCAATAATATTATTTCTCTTTCTTTTCCTCCCTCTGTCAGCTGTCAAGCGGGAACCCTGTATATGAGAGCTTTTACAGACAAGTAAGGCCATAATTTTGCTGATGAACCACATTTTTTTATTTTATTTTATAATATATCAATCTCTTTTGAAACAAAAAGCCATGTTTCATTCACTTTTTGTGTGTGCGTTTTTTTTAAAGGTGGACCCGGGAAACACCGGGAGGGTTGGACCTACAGAGGCTGCCTTGTTTTTAAAGAAATCAGGCCTGCCTGACATCACGTTAGGAAAGGTTAGCGTTGGGCTAAATCTCATTGCGAAACGATGCTTGGAAATGCCATAATCCATAATTACCTGTCTGTTTTCAGATCTGGGATTTAGCTGATCCAGATGGCAAAGGTTTCTTGGATAAACAGGTAAAGCTATCAGAGTTTATGAGAGCATCAAACTGGATGCTGACTTGAATCCTTTGTGGTTTGTTTTCAGGGGTTTTACGTTGCTCTGCGTCTCGTTGCCTGTGCACAGAGTGGGCACGACATCAGCATTTCCAATTTAAGCCTCCCTGTTCCCCCTCCAAAATTCGTAAGTGTCTGTGTTGAGAACTTATGTCATAGTTTTCCAGGCAGCATGATCTCACAGGTTTCTGGTCTCTGTTCTAGAAGGACCACAGTAGCCCATCACTGAGCTCTGTTACATCAACCGGTGAGAGCCACTGGGCGGTGCGGGTGAGACATTTCCATTATTTATCCCATGAGATTCTCATTCTTATAGCACATTACAAAAGAGTTTATGAATATGTATCCTTGTATTTATTTTTCAGCCTGAGGAGAAGAGCAAATTTGATGGTATTTTTGAAAGTCTTGCACCAGTAAATGGATTGCTGTCCGGTGAGAAGGTCAAACCAGTACTAATAAACTCCAAACTGCCTGTGGATGTGCTTGGAAAGGTAAATTGTCAGTAGATTAAAATAAAAATAAAAAATTTCTTAAATATAGTATTAAGAAATGTATGAATAATTTAATATTTTTTTTAAATACTGTCGTATATCTTAAAATATGATTATTAAATGACTCAGGTGTGGGATTTGAGTGACATAGACAAAGACGGACACTTGGACAAAGATGAGTTTGCAGTGGTGAGTAATTATTTTTTGTTATATAAAAAAAGTACACTTATAATATCTTGCTGTTTACTATGGTTTTAGATTATAGTGTGCAGTATGCAGTTCTGTGTTTGTGAAATGCCTTCTAAAATGTGGCAAAATATGCAGGAAACTTGTGGTGTTCTACCCATAATGCATAGCAATCCACTTTGTTTAATTTCTGTTGTGAAGACTGAGCCAGAAGACTTTTATAGCATCCTCATGACTAACAGAAGTCCTGACTATATATTTTTCAAAAAACAAAAACACACAAAAAAAACATACAATAAATGCATATGTGTGCGTGTGTATATATATATATATATATATATATGTATTTGTATTTTTTTTGGTGTTTTAAAAAAATTAAATAAATAAAGTATGTTTATATATTAAATACATGTGTTTATAATAAATTATTTAAATAATTATTTACATGTAAATATATACCGTATATGGTTGTCTGATAATGTCTGATTTTTTAAAATACATATATTTATATATATATATATGTATTGTTTTTTTAACACATATATTTATATATATATATATATATATATATATATATATAGTTTTTTTTTAAATATATATATATATATATATATATATATATATATATATATTTTTTTTTT
>JAUCMU010000047.1:5940481-5953789 GCA_032275025.1 Enteromius treurensis | reverse complement strand
TTATAATATATATATATATATATATATATATATATATATATATATAATGTATATATATGTATTAAAAATAAGATGTATTAAAAAACAAGCTTAATTTCTTCTTTTGTCCAGGCTATGCATCTGGTGTACCGTGCTCTGGAGAAGGAGCCTGTGCCCTCAGTCCTGCCCTCCTCTCTCATCCCTCCATCCAAAAGAAAGAAGTCTTCAGGGTCTTTGTCCAGCATGGTGCCGGTGTTACCAGGCAGCCCGCCGCCACCTAAAGACAGCCTGCGCTCCACCCCCTCTCACGGCAGCATGAATTCCCTGAACAGCGCTGGGAGTTTGTCCCCAAAACACACCATTAAATCCTCACAGGTACACTTTTATTAGAGCATCTTTATGTTCACGTGTACAAAAGTTTTGAAGAGGATCTGATGTTTTTTAAACTGTATCTTCAGCATTCAGTAAACTGGGTGGTACCAGTCGCTGACAGAGGGCGCTATGACGACATCTTCCTCAAAACAGACACTGATCTTGACGGCTTTGTCAGCGGCCAAGAAGTTAAAGATATCTTCATGCATTCTGGCCTTCATCAGAACCTTCTAGCGCATATTTGGTAGTTGCTTTCGTTCTTCACTTTTAATTTTCTTCTCTCTTCCTCTTGTGATTGGCACACTCATCACTTCCTCTGATGTCTTTGTCAGGGCTCTGGCAGACACCAGGCAAATGGGCAAACTCACGCGCGAGCAGTTCTCCTTAGCCATGCATCTCATTCAGCTGAAAGTCAGCAAAGGCATGGATCCTCCGCAATCTCTGACTCCAGACATGATCCCACCGTCTGAACGCGGCACACCGGGTCCTGTAAGTCACAGCACGCTTCAATTCTTCCTGGGCTTTGGCAGATGACTGAAAGGTTGTAGGTTTGAACCCATTATGAATACCCCATTAAAATGTACTACAGATGTTTTGATTCATTTAAATAAAGCAGTAATGTATTTAAATATGAATAAAAGATTAAACAAATAAAAACTTAAACTCGAACACAAAAAAAAAGGTTAATACTACATTAAATAAACTGAAGAAAAAAATTGATAAATATATATATATATATATATATATATATAAATAATTTATTTCTTTATGTGTGTATGTATGTATGTATATACAAAAATATTTTTTGTAAATAAAATTAAATAATAAATATATATATATATATATATAAGCAGTTATTATTATTAAATTATCTTTTTTTTTAATATATATAAAAATAACAATAGACAATTGTGTAAATATTATGTTGCTACTTAAATAATAATAAACTAATATTGTCCTGGTCTTATTTTACCCCCACATCAATACAATCTGTTCTTGATTGACTTTAATATAATAATCTTGTCCAGATTGAAGTAGTATTTTTGTTTTTAATAAAAAAAAAGCTGATCATTATTTTTTTTAATTTTTTTTTAGATTTACCCACCTGCATTATCTTCAGTACATTAAATAAATAAGAAGTAATGTGAACTGATTTGAAGTTTTAAAATGAAACTACTACTATTATGCTTTCCATACAGAGCTATGCTTGATTTAGTAGAATGATGTGTTGTGTAGCAGCATTATTGTCCCTCATGTGAAGTGCTTCCTGTTTTTTTCCAGAGTCTGTCGGGATATATGACACCGGTGGGCTCTGACATGGCCACACTAACCGAGATGCGACGGGTAAATGATCTTTTTCTTTCTCTCTTTCATTCCACATATTTCAGCTTAAGTATCGATTGTCATATTTCATTTAGCCGATGAATCTGTCATCACTCACTGTACATCAAGAGAGCCACTAACATCTTATCACAAGCGCAACAAAATATCGTAAATCTTACCAGACAATCTTCTGTTCCTTTCCATCCACATTTCAATGCTGCCGTTATCACTGGCTCAAATCAGGCAATAATGTTCAAGTTATGGGTAGGTAATATTTGGGAAAAGCCTGAACAAATGCTTTCGTTGGTCTGTTGGCCGAGGCGCTGAGTTGAAAAGCATTTGTGAGAGATCCAGTGCTGTGAAATGGTGGCGTGTCTTGACTTCCCCATGTTTTGCGCGTCAGAGGTGGAAGACAAGCTGGTCTCTGCTCCCGTGTGGTGGCGCCTTGCTGTTCTCTACCCTTGTGTGTGTGTGTTGCTGTGCGTGTGTGTGCTTCACATGCGTCCGGACTGACTTTATGTGCTGGACCCCCTCATACAGGACAGCTCCAGCTCTGTGGGTTCAGGCGAGTTCACCGGGATTAAAGAACTGGATGATATAAGCCAAGAGATCGCTCACCTGCAGAGGTAATGCAGCACACATGTGTCATATATTTGAATTTTATTTAAGTGATATGTTTGTCCTGTTATTTAATGAATTTAATAATCACAGCCACACCACTTTTTTTTTTCCAATTTATTTCATATAAATGAATTATTATTTGATCAAAGACTCATTCAGTTGATTGAAAGTGGCAGTATAGAAATTTATAATCTTAGATAAAATTATAAATTGTTATTTTATGCATTTTATTTTCAAGTTTATTTATCAGAGAGTCCTGAGAAAAACTGAAAACACGTATCTTGCTTTATATAAAAACGTGAATAATACTGAATGTGTTCCATGGTTGTTATTGTTAAATAAAACTGAAAAAATAAATAAATAAAAAAAGGAAAACCTAAATTTTTATTTCATTTTTAAAAAACATTTTTTATGTAGTTTAAATGGATGTAATATAGTAGCTAAAAGTAAAACTGGCAAATGGCAAAAGCACTAAATGTCAAGTTTTTTTAAATGTAAAAAAAAAAAAAAAATATATATATATATATATATATATAATTTAAAATGATGATTCAATATTTTGCTGTTTGTTAAAATGCTGCAAATTACTAATACTAAATTAAGTAGTGCACAATAAAAGTACAAATATATTTATACATAAAATGCAATACATTTCATTATTACTTTTTAAAAATAAACCAAATAAACATATATATATATATATATAAGAACACATATATAAGAAATAATGTAATAATAAAAATCTTAAAACCTAACCAAAACCTAAACTAAACTTTCAACTGAAAATCTAAAAATAACTTCTGGAAATTAATAAATAATATGATGTTGCTTAAATACTAAACTAACCGTTAAGCTGAAATATCATAGTGAAAGTGCAAAAATAAAAGCTAATTCAAAATATAAAAAAAACTACTCCCACACACACATAGTACAAGTATTTTAATATTTCAAGTATATTTAGAAGCGTCAAAAACTATATATTAATTATAACAGTACATTTATTTTATTTTAATATGATACGTTTTAAATGTTTATTTTTTTAAAATAGTTTTTTGATAAATATACAAGTGTTTGAAAAGTCTTAATATTTAAAAAACAAAAAAAAAATTTCAGTTTTTTTAAGTGTGCATCCAAACTGTTTTAATAAGTGTTTGTCCATGTGTGAAAATGTTGCTCTGGTTCTCTTAATTCTTCTGTAATGTAAAAAAAACAGTATTTTCCTCAGGTACTGCAAGTTTCTGCCACTGTGGGAAGTGTGTGAATATTTAAAAAAAAAAAAATTTCATTCATTATATTTTTACGTTTTAATCCACTTGTTTTAAAGTGTGAAGATTTTTTAATTGTTAAAAAAAATAAATATGCAATCTCAGTTTTTGCATAATTTAGAGCAGGTATGGATCCCCCCCCCCTGGATTTTGCCTCTTCCCCTCATTGTTGTCCATTTTTCTGTTTGGCTGACCCCACGCAGTCTAGCGTATTTGTTCTTTTCTGAACAGTTCCCTTATAGATGACCCTGAACAGACTCTCATGCTAACATTCACCCTTCAAAGAACACGGAAAGGTACCCGAGAGCTTCTGGTGGTGGATGAGTTTCCCTCTCTCTAGCAAACCCTCCCTTCATCTCCATCCCCTCTTCTCAGTGTGCGTTTAACGTGTGTGTTTTCTTTACGAAATCTCTTGTTTCACTTGCTTATTCATGCTGCCTCAGCACTCTTGCTTTCACACACTGGGAAACACTCAGGTAAAACCTTCTCTTGGCTGTCACGGTTTTTGTTTTGTGTGTGTGACAGATTTTGTGTGTGGAGAAGGCAGGTATGAGGGATATTTTCTAGTTGCCAGCAGTTGATAAAGGTTTTGGTGTCTTTTGTTTTATCATTTCAACAGGGAGAAATACACTTTGGAACAAGACATCAGAGAAACAGAGGAAGCCATCAGACACAAAACCACAGAGGTTCAGGTAAACCCGACAGTGAAATTATTATTATTAGTTGTTGTCGATATTATTATTATTAATGATAATAATGCTGAACTATTTTTATAATACAAAAGTACATATTTTACCCCCAAATCAATAAACCTTTAAAATAATAAAAATACATATATATTTTTAATATAAATAATTTTTTTTATAAATTTTAAATAAATTTGTTAATAATTTAAACTTTTTAATGACAATAAATTAGGTAAAATATTAGTTTGAATGTATGAAAATTTAAAAGTAAATATATTTTAATATATTGCATGTTACATAATTTGTAATTTCCAATATACGTTTAAAAAATACTGATTATCGGTATTATATTAATTATGATTTATAATTATTATATTTATATTTTAAGTTACTTTTGTAAATATATTTGATATACTTAATTTGATTATTATTAATGTAGTTATTATTTGTATTATATTTGTTAAAGATATATGAAATATGAAATAAATAGATTATTTTAGTATGAAACAAATAAAATAATATATAATTAAACATTAACACAATATATTTGCATATAATGTATATTATTATTTATTATATTCTAAAATAGAAATATTAATAATTAAGTATTATTAACTTATTTTAGAAAATTAATGTATTTTAATTATCAACACATTTAACTATTCTTTGTATTTAAAATATATTATTCAGTGTAATTAATATTTAAAAGTATGTATATTGATAAATAGTACGTATTAATTGCAATTAAATATCACAATTGCATCCAAAATAAGTTTTATTATAAGTTGTTTTTTTGGATGCAGTAAATCACAATTCATTGTTTGACAGCATTATTTATAAATAGTTTAATGTTATTATAAATATAATTGAACTAGTATTTTTACTATTGTTATACAAATATAAATAGAAGATATATTTAAAGAGTTATTAATATAATAACTTAAAAACATTTTACTTGTATAATTGGTCTGTGAAAATATATTTGAATTAGTATTAATAAATATTTTATTCTTAATTATAAATGTTTAAATTTGCATGAAGTTATTAATATAGTAAATC
Organism: Enteromius treurensis; assembly: GCA_032275025.1. Lineage (NCBI taxonomy): Eukaryota > Metazoa > Chordata > Actinopteri > Cypriniformes > Cyprinidae > Enteromius > Enteromius treurensis. The sequence goes on along the minus strand of JAUCMU010000047.1, from coordinate 5,948,484 downwards.
AAAATATTTGTATTATTGTGTAAAAATATTTTTTAATTAGTATTAATACGTATTTTTTCTCTTAAATATTAATTAGTATAAATATAAGAAGTCATTTAAAAGTATCTGTTTTTTAATGCTCAAGTTACAGTATAAGGCTTCATTATCAACTGAATTAGGTTTGATTGACAGGAGATGCAGAACGATCTGGACCGAGAGGCGTCCACCCTCCAGGAGCTTGAGGCGCAGAAGCAGGACGCTCAGGACCGGCTGGAGGAAATGGACCAGCAGAAGGCAAAGCTGGAAGACATGCTTAATGACGTACGGCAGAAGTGCCAGGAAGAGTCGCAAATGGTGAGCGAAAAAAAACCTTGAGAAGACATGATTTAAGTGACGATAACATATAAACCTTAAAAACACACCTTCTCTTTCTGTTCAGATCTCATCTCTACAGTCCCAGATCCACTCGCAGGAGTCTGACCTGCAGAGCCAAGAGGAAGAGCTGGGCCGGGCAAAAGCTGACCTGAGCCGCCTGCAGCAGGAGGAAGCTCAGCTAGAGCAGAGTCTACAAGCGGGCAGGATTCAGCTAGAAACCATCATCAAGTCCCTCAAAGCCACACAGGATGAGATCAACCAGGTTGTGCCTCCAGAGCGGTCCATATTCCAACCACTAGGGGGGGACAACACCTAAAGATGTCTTTATTTCAAATGCAAATATGACGTTAGAAGGCAGACACTAGAAACGTATTCTCTAATAATGGCAGGAAAAAAGAAAATGCGCTAAGTAACATTTAAGTATTGTAACTGATGTGTGTGTCTGATGTGCAGGCTCGAAGCAAACTCTCCCAGATCCAGGACAGCCAGCACGAGATCAGCAAGAGCATCGAGCAGTACAGCAGCACCCTGAATGGGACCCACGGGGGCAGCATGACCAACCTGGCCGACATGAGCGAAGGCTTTCCGGAGAAGGAGAATGGTGGTTTCGGGGCCATGGTGAGATACTTTTTATGTTGTGTTTTAAAGAACCTAGTTGTTGTCGTTATAGTAAAAACACTGAACCTCCAGGAGTCTGCAGGACTGTCTCCTGTGATGTGATCGCAAAAATGTAGAAAAAAACTTGTATTCTTATTTCTTACAGTAACACATAGCATGAGAGAGGTTTATCTTTAATGTTTTTTTATGTTTTTCTCACACCATAGGACACATTGATACATCAACTACCTGTGTGTGTGTGTGTATATATATATATATATGTATATGTGTATTGAATGTGTCCTATAGTGTTCCTTAAAAAAATAATTATATAATATTTGTGTGTACTGTTTATTTATATATATATATATATAAATACACACATATGCGGTATATATTTAGAAAATATTTACATGTGTATAATTTTATTCATATCTTATAAAAAATAATTTTTATATAAACAAAACACTTTTTTTTTTTTAAATGTATACATATTTATTTATAAATTGTATAATATTTAAACATTTTAAAGGGATATTTGTGTTGTTTGTTTTTATTTATTTATAATATTTTTTTCAATGTAGTTACTTATTGTTAAGGCCTTGCCTGTCAGTTTGTGGCTAAATATTTTGCAGTGTTCACATGTTGTTTATTACTACATGTAATTCATTAAAATAGTTTAATTTCAAAAAGTTGATTACAAAATGCACCTGCATTTTTAATTTTTATGTTTTTTGTTGAATAAAATACAATTTTCCCAATATATTTTATCATTGAGGATTTAAGTCTAAAAATCTCGTCTCGCCTCATTATCGTGAACCCAATGTCTTGTCTCGTGGGATAAGTGTCTCGTCACACCTCTATTATATATGTATAGGGCCTATATAATTAAATCATCATTAAAATGTATTTTGAGGGGGTTTTATTCCTTTATTATTGAAACTGGACAGTGGAGAGATGACAGAAAATATTGGGTAGAGAGAGAGGGGGCAACGGGGGCTACACACACACACACACAAACACACACATATACATACATAAACAGGAACAGGCCTGATTAAATGCACGTTTCCATGATTTATTTCTAATTTAAAATATTTCTTAGTGATGAAGCTCACTCGATTGAGTTCCTTGTTGGCGTTCTCTGGTTTCTGAGAGAGAACCTTGCTTGCTTTTCTTTCTGAATTATGCCTTGCATGCAAAGGGACAATTTGGAAACCCCGCACTTCTAACAGAGCTTCTTATTTTATTTGGAACAGCTGAGGTGCTGGCTTTAACTGCAGATTGTAGGCACAAAATGGCAGAAATTTAGACTTCAGTGAAAATGCAAAGAAAAGGCTCTTGCTTTTGGACATGAAACATAATGTGGGGAGGAATGAACCTTTTCGTTCAGCCCCTCTTACCTAAAACCCTCTGTATAGGAGAATCACTAAAAGAGGCCTTTTAGATCAGTGAAAGCAAACATTTGCGGTCAACATTTGTTTGTTTAATCCCATTACAGGAAGACCCTTTCAAGGTCAAGACCACCGTGTTTAACAGCGCCCCTCAGGAGATGCACACAGACCCCTTCCAGTCTGAAGACCCGTTTAAAACAGACCCATTCAAAGGTAGGTCATGTACTCTTTTCATTTTTCGTTCCCTTTTGTTCTGGATGCTATACTAAGCATAAATACATTGTGTTTCATTCCTGTTCGCTGGTATTTGCGTGGCACATTTTTGGGGCGACGCTTTTGAAGCCTTTGTAATGGCTACTGAACACATCTCCCCCTTTTTTTGTGTTTGTTCGTTACAGGCGATCCGTTCCAGAATGATCCATTCTCAAAACAGACCTCCACAGTCGCAGGTATCCATGCCATCGAAATACAGGAAGCACCTCTCCAGTGCTGAGCTTTTAAACTTGGGAGATATCAAATAAATCCATCTGTTACGTACTATATATATATTTGGCATGCATACTGTATCAACTTGGGATCCATACTAAATAAATAACCAAAGGAATTTTGCTTTGAACATTGGTGAACAAGCTGTTATTAGTATGCATACTAACGTGATCACTTCAGTGAGGTCAAAAAACTTAATAATAAACTAAACTATATGAAAAAAAAAAAACTTAAATATGTGTAAATATGTAATATTTATTAGATGCAAACTATTTTTAACACACAAACATATACAATGTGTGTGCATATTAAATTTAATAAAAATACATATGTATTAATTAATCAATTAATCACATCCAAAATAAAAGTTTTTGCTTACATAATATATGTCTGTATTGTGTATGTTTATTCTATATATATATATATATATATATATATATATATATACACACACAGATGCATGTATATATTTAAGAAAGCTATTTTATATTTATATATAAATGAAATATATTTATATATATAATAAATAAAAAAAAATATTAAAATAATGTAAATATTGTGTGTGTATATATATATATATACTTATTTATACACAACTTATATATAAACATAAATATATATGTAAGAAATATGCAAACAGTATAAATATATATAAAAAAAAATATATATATATATATATATATATATATATTTGGTAATATAAATATAATTTAATTATTAATGCACTGTGAATTTTTTTATTTATTTTTTGGATATATTAGTTCCCCCATTAGAAAATGTTGAAAGTGGCAATATTTCGTTTCAGTTTTTCTTTTTAAGACACCACAGCTCCTGCCCAAAGCTTCACGGTGTTTAAACATTGTGTTCATTTACCTTGGCACAGTTCCCTCTTGGTAATAAATGAGGCTTTCGGTTCCCCAACTCTCATAAAATTGGCCTTAATATAGCTACGTGATAAAATGATATAATGTAAATGATGGTATTCAAATTTAAGACTTTCCCATGACAGTTATACTTTTAATCTCTAAATTCTTTTAGATCCTTTCAGTGGAGACCCTTTCAAAGAGACGGACCCGTTTCGGACCTCCTCTGAAGATTTCTTCAAGAAACCCACAAAGCCAGACCCCTTCAGCAACGCCGATCCTTTTAGCAAAAGTGCAACGCTTCCCTCAAAGGTACCTAGAAAGCCAGCAACGTCGCATCATTCCCTTTATTCTCCTATTGCCCCTGTACTATCTCTCATCTTTTGTTTTGTAGAGTCATCATTTTTCAAGTAATGACCCTTTCAGCTCCACCAGCCCGAAACCAAAAGGCCCAGGTATGCCGTTTGCACGCGTCTCTCACTTATTTAGCTGAATCATAACATCTCCGCCACTCCCTTTCTTTGAAGATGCTGTGCAAAGATCGACTTCTTCATCTTTGCATGCAACTTGAACCGCTGAAACTGATCTGGTATCAGCTAAAAATGCCTCGTTTCACTCACAATCGCCTTGAGGGACATGCTTAGGGTGCATTACACAACTCAAGCAAGATAATACTTTCACACCTCGTGCCCAGTGGCGACACTTTTGTTTTTTTTGTTCCCAAAGGCCACTCAGAGCAGTTCGAGAGAACATGTGTGAAGAAGCTGTCAAAAGAGTTCCCATGCAGTACGTCTGCTCACAGGCCACTTTGGCTGCCTGAGCGACGTGAAATTCCTCTGCTGTTTCAGTAAATGGTTAATGCAGCATTTGGTTGCAGCACTGTTGAACACTGAGGCGATGCCAGGAAATACTCAACACATTTTTTTTTTTTTTTTTCAAACTTGTGGGTTGAAGTTTAAACAAAACAAAAAGACAACAAAGCAAATTGATGCTTTAGATTTTTGTTTTGACTTTTTGAAATGGAAAATTCATACCCCTGCTTCAGTATGTTTTTTTCTTTTTTTTTTTTTTTCAGGGCCTGTATTTAAATAAATGTAATGTATTTATTAAAAGTGGTCAAATGAGTACAGTGATTATTGACCCTTGTATTATTTTAAATAAAGATCACTCATGTTATGTATAACTATTATTATTATATTCAATCAAATTTAGACTTTTTCAATAAAAGTCAGTAAAAGTAGTCACATAATTCACCAACCCTTGATGAAAATATTGTTTTAAATAAAAACTCTTTATTTACTTATTATTTTCATTTAAAATTATGGTGACGGTCAGTATTTATTTGCCATTTTTTGGTAGCATATTTGACCTTTTTAGAAATACAATGTATTGGTACTTTTAAATGAAAACATTTTATTTTTTAATTAAAAAAAAATTACAATTGTGCATTTAAAAATAAGTCAGTAAAAGTCTTTTTTTAATTTTTTACCTTTTACAAATTTTTTTTTCTTTTTTTATATTTTATGCCGATTCCAGATTTCTTCTGTACTTTGGACCCATTCGGAAGCAGTTCGTTCGGCAGCAACAGCGGTTTTGCAGACTTCAGCCAAATGTCAAAGGTAGTGAACACCTTTTACTTGTGCATAGTGGAACTTCACTTTCTCACGCTTTTGCAGCATGACATTTGTAAGATGTGGGTTTTGATTGATGTCCCACTCACAATTTGCACGGTTTTCACCTCGTGTCTGATAATGGCCCACCGCTTCTCCTTTCTGCTGCGATTTAATTTAGGGCTTTGTAGATGACCCCTTCAGCCGAAAACAAGACATGCCAGCTCTCCCGCCCAAGAAAAGTATACCGCCACGACCCAAACCACCCAGCGGTAAGCATTTAACCTTCATCTCAAGGCCCGGAAACAAACAATGAACCCTTTTCAAGTCACATACAAGGTGTTTATTTCTAATAAGTAAACGGTTACTAAACCTACACCGCTGACTGTTGCGATAAACAAAACACAACATCTAAACCGCCGACATGAAAGACCTGGAGAATGTTGTTTGGGTGGATCTTTTCGCTTTGTTTTTGAAAAGACAAATCTTCTGTAGTGCAGCATCACTACATTTTTGTCAGCGGTGAATGCAAAACAGCTTTGAATTAGAACTTGTTGACCACAGCTCACACGTTCATGTTGTAGAAGTCTTTTATTAAGCTGAAGAAAACAAATTCTGACTATCCATGATATCTTAAGACTTCCTCCATCAGTTGTCAACAGGAAATTGAGGTGCAACCTTAATACCTTTGCTTAACTTTTACCTTTTGAAAGTGCAGTTTTATCTCCATCCAACTGCACAGCGGCGCACAAACAAACCTGAATGGAATATAAATTTATCACTTGGAGAAAACGAAACCTGCGCTGTTTCCTCTCTGAAGCCGGCAGTTGGAGGAAAAGCCGAATCTGTGCAACTCACTCTTTTTTTTTCTTCTTCTTTGCAGCAACGTGTTTTTTTTTCTTCCTAGGAAAAAAGGCAATGCCTTTCTGGTGTAACCGAGGTTTAAAATTTGGTGTGGAGGTTAGAGAAGTAGGTTTGTTCGGTGCATTTAGGGTGGTATAGTTAACATGCTTCGATGATCTGCGGTTAGCCTGCACTGCCAGCATCTTGTGCTGATCTACACACCCCTCCCCACTTCCTGTGTGTGTGTGTGTGTGTTTACACATTTTAGTGGGTAGTGTGGCCTGATTGCCACGAGTTTTTACTCTATTTCAAGTTTTACTCTCAGAAACACATTTCATATATTCAAGTTAAACTTTATGTATCCCTTAGCACATATTTAAAATTTTTTTTTTTTTTAGCAGTTGTGTGCGTAACGGCAAGTTTACAGATTAAATTCAAATTCAAAACAACAAAAACATGCATAGTTTTCGAATTAAAGGTCGAGGGATACTAGAATTTAACATTTAGTTTTTAGTAATTTAGTCAAATTGAAAATCTGTTCATTTTTGGTAACGTAGCATATATCATTTAAGAACACGGCTTGTTTTTTGACCTCTTTCCCTCAGCAGGGTGGAGTCTTTTTGCGGTTTAGTATTCCGTTTACTGACAGAAAGAAACTGATTGCTGGTCTGGTATAAATAACAGCCCTATTGAACATGCGGTTAACACCTTTAGAGGAACCAGCAACCAGTTTGAAGTTCTCACGAGTAAGTCAATGCCAGTCTCGGCAAATGGTGCAAGAGTAGGAAAATAAGAAGTGTGCATAAGCACTTTTTAATCTGAAAGACCTCGCTGGTTTGCGATTACTTTTCTTGCACAAAATTCTATAATAAGCAAATTGCTTGTGCAAGGATCCTGCTTTCCTTTAAAACAGTAACGGCGTGGGGAGCTGTATTTAGGGCTCTTGTTGGGTGCATGCAGAAAGAGTCAGAAAGTTCAGTGTTGTTTTGAGTTGAGACCGCATCATACACGCTTGAACCACTGTGGGTTCTTTGGTTGAGCCTCAGAAGGATATGTGCAAATGACGATTGTTTGATTGATTATTTAGTGTTAATTATTGTTTGTAAATTGAACTTGTAATTTGGGCACTACTCTTGTACTCTCACACAAGGCTGCAGTTCAAAAGAAAACTTTTATAATTAATATTATTAATGAATCTTATGATGTTGCTAAAAAGAACATTTATTATGTGTTTTTGGTGTAATGCAATGTGTTTATGTAGTTTAAGTTTCAAAAAACACATCATTTTCCCCATACTGTACATTATTGGATCTCCTTAAAGCCCCGCCTCCTGAAACGGGTCGATTTGTTCAAAGCTTATCGTTCTAAAAAAAGCTAGGTCTGCTCTGATTGGCCGGCTATCCAGTATGTTGTGATTGGCCGAATACCTTGAGCGTTTGGCGGAAACGTTACACCTCTTACGATAACGTGATGCCATGTCCCAGCACTTTGACCCTGATACAATTAAACACTTCAAAAACAAGGCATTTGTTGCATCCTCGTCGCATTGCATCGCGTCTCGTTAACATAACACTAGGGTTGGCTATCGTTTAGGGTTTTTTCGATACTGGTGCCAAATCGATACTTTTAAAACAGTTCCAGTGCCTAAACGGTGCCTGAATCGATTCTTATAAAATAAAAATGGTAACACTTCATAATAACTGCACACTATGAATCATTAGTTGAGCATTGGTAGTCATTGGTAAGCAGTTTATAAATACAGCTGTAAATGCCTTGTTATTGATTTATAATCATATCTATTACAAATGAGACTAAAAGGCTCAGTTATCTTCCAAACAGAACAAATAAAAACAACA
>JAUCMU010000047.1:5919731-5935008 GCA_032275025.1 Enteromius treurensis | reverse complement strand
TCAAAACAGCTGCAACAGCAGAGTCGAACGATTGTTGCTGCTCGGTACACGCCATGTTTGAACGCCGCAGAACTGCATCGCGTTACACCCGCCTCAGTTGTGCCGGGGGCGGGGGAGCTTGTTTCTCCTTGGTTCCCACTTTTTTGGTCTAAATCGGCAGCTTGGCCAGACTAACTTTGCTCGCGAAATGAATGTAGCGTCACAGGAAGCATGGGCGGGACCAGGCTAGCGTATCTCGTCAGTAAAGCCGGCTCTTTGGTAAATCTCCATCAGTTAATACACAGAGCCGTAGATCACTGACAAGCCACGCAATATCGCATTAAGTATCGCAAAAGAATCACCCGCGGAACTGGACGCGATATTATGTTCTATGGCTCTGTATATTACATACCGCTCCATTTGAAAACCGCTAATGGAGATTTACCGCTAATCAAAGAACCGGCTTAAATGACCAGATGCGCATAAATATATCGTACGATATATTGCCCAGCCCTACCCTCAAACACATTTATACTGGTTATCTTTTGAGACAACCTTATTGTTGAGTTCTGCACTGTGGTATAAAATTTGTTGCATTAACGAAAAACAAACTCCTACACGAGGGAAGAGATAATATCAAAATTGTTTACTATTTAGAGTTTCACCTTTAATTTGTTACTGAAATTGTATCTGCGTTATCTGTAGGTCTGAAAGCACACTCCTGCAGTTGTGCGATTTAGTAATATCGCTTTCGTTTGAACCCGTAAATAGGGCCGTATTTTGCATTTCTAGTTATTTTCAATTAGGGCTGGGCGATATATATCGATCGGTATATTATGCGCATCTCGTCAGTAAAGCCGGTTCTTTGATTAGCGGTAAATCTCCGTCAGCTGTTTTCAAAAGGAACGCCAGCTTTTACACAGAGCTGTAGATCACTGAGAAGCTGCGCCACTGAATCACCCGCGAAACTCAACGCGTAGCTTATAGAGTTGGGATTACTAAACACCCGTTGATCGCTGAAAGCACAATCAGTTTAGACTAAAAGTAACGCGGCCGCGTGAACTTTGTGAATTCAGTCACAGTAGATCCTTTTTAAAACGGGCAATTGCTGTTGACTTTTATTGTTTGCTTAGCCTTAACTTTGAACCAGTTGACTTGAACGTTTTGGTGATGGTACTTCCTGGCACATTTCAAACCTGTTTTCGTACGATTTCATTATCGTAAGTACTTAACAGTGCACAAATTTTGGTTTAATGTACCTTTTGTATTTTTTTTAATTTTTTTTTCAGTAGTTTCTTTTTCTGGTACTCTTATTGTCGTTCGTAATGATTGATGGTCATCTTCAACATTGTGGACACAAATGTTGTGTAATGTTAAAACGAACAACTGTGACATATCTTTTTATCACTTTTTTTTTTTGTTGAGTTTGTTCCTCTTTTTTCTTTGCTTCCAATCAGCTTGTGTCGTTTTTGACCGCAAATAGCTGCTCGACACTTTTAGGTCATGTTAGTGTCACATTAAACAGTATTACTTATTTAAAATATGTAAAATGTATTAGATGGAGCCTAGCTCACATTGAAACTCATGTGGTGCTTCTTGAACCAATTTATGTGATTCCAGTACTACACTAATCTTCAGTCAGTTGAGCGTTTTAACAAAACTGAGCTTCTTTAGGACTGGAATCGAAAGCTGTTGTGTCTAAACTCCGCAAACAATTTGTTAGCGCTCCTGTTATGCTGTATTTGTTCTCTTTACCTCCATTGTGCAATAGTTTGTATATTTTATTTGTTGTAATACCTGTAAATTCACTTCATGTTTTCATATCCTGTTTTATTATCCGTATTTTGTCTTTTTTGTCATATTTTTGCTTTCTTTTTTTAGTTACTGTTATAATTTTGGGAATACATCCCATAAAACTCGAGCTGAACGCAATCCTTTTTTGGCCTGCCTTTTAACCCTCGCCTGTGTAGATAAGACAGATATTAACCCGATAGAGAAATGCATAAGAGTATACATAAACCATGTATATTATGTGTTATATTTGTCCTATGAAACCGCAGTAACTGCACATGTGTAACTCAAAACATTTTAAGGATTTCAGACTGCATCGATAGTGATTTAGTGACGCTTGGATTCCTTTGGAAATGTACATGCTCCGTATGTTGTCCCCTTGATTTCACAGAATAAACAAAAGATAACATTTCAGACGCACGTATACTTCACTTTTCTATTCGATTCACATGTGTTTGTCAGGAAAAGAAAACCTTTTAAGTTGTGTTTAACACAGTAACCCCAAAATGCATTTTGGACACTTAAATGTGTGTGCATGTCACCAAAATTTCAGTGTTTGCTTATATAATATATGTGTGTGGGTGTGTATTGTGTATATTTATTTTGTATGTATATATCTGTGTGCATTATATCATATATATAAATCTAACATCTTTTTCTTAAATATTTACATGAATGTGTTTGTGTGTGTGTATGTATGTATGTATGTATATATATATATATATATATATATATATATATTCACATATACACGTGTGAACAATATACATGTGTGTGTGTATATACATAAATGTATACATATATGTGTGTGTGTGTGTGTGTGTGTGTATATATATATATATATATATATATATATATATATATATATATATATACACTATATTTTTATATTACTGCCAGCATATTTATGGCTGCATTCATTAGTGTCCAAAGTAATTTTGCATACTTATGTAAAGATAACTTTAGTGAAACATGTCTGTAGTTTAATCTGATGTGTACTTTACAGAAACTGTCTTAACACCTCAACTAATGTCAGTATCATTCATACAAATGAAGTGTGGCATAAATCTCCAAAATCTCATTGGGGTCACTGTGTTTTGTGGTTAAGTTGTGTTTTGTTTTCTCAGTAGGCCTAAGGTGCAAAAGCATGCCAAGTTCTTGCATGATACCGCATATTAAATTGCTTTATTGTAGCTACTAAAACCGGAAATCCAACCTGAATGCAAAAGGTTTGAGTCATAGTTGTATAACTTCTAGTAGGGCTTCCTTGAAGCTCAGTGGAACTTTGTAAGAAATTATATCCTGAAACATAAGCGAACCTGTGTGCGGAATGTTAACCGTAACAGGAAATTCCGAGATTGGTATTTACTTAATTTGTATGCTATTGAACTTTGGTAATGAAAACTGTGGAAATGGGGCGAAGAGCCTTCCAGATTGGACTCCCAGTGATTATTCAACGAACTTCAATAGTAATTCCTTTTTGTAATGATTTTTTTTGTGGACGCATGACAGTACTAATAACCAATGTACGAAAAACATCTTCAACCCTGGTGAACGTCTTGACACTTTCCTTACACATGCAGGGGGGATCTAGGGAATAGGGGCTGCATGTCAAGTGAGACGATCCAGGTGTGCCAATAACGCACTATCGTGTTTTACCAGAGCAAGGTGAGTATGTTAAATGCGACACACATGTACATGTTGAAGGTCTGGATGGGGTCATTAGCGTCACACCGGTAACAAGATCCTCTGTGTGTGCTCACTTGGTTGATTGGATACGAGGGGGACCCTTTCACGGACTTGAGCGTATTGACAGCTGGCTGGGAAAAGTTGGCCCGCTCTTGCAGCGAGAATTGCTCGGAATGGGTATTGATTTAAATCAGCGTGTTGACTAATCGGACCTCGATCTGCTCGTGAAGAGCTCCAGACGCGAGCGACCCGACCTGGATTTTGTGTATTTAATCAGCTGGGCCTGGGCCGGGAAACAAGGGCTCTCTCCATCGAGTAATGCTACTCTTGGGGATGTTGTGGTGCACTGACGGACACTTTTCTGCGCTCCACCAGGACCGTCAGTAGAGGTATGCTGGGAAATGTAAGCCAGATGGCCACTTTCCATTATATTGTCACACAAATGTGGTTTTCCATTAGCCGTTGGGATTCTCATTTTTCAGTCTTTGTTTTGTTGGTGCATAGGTGATTCGGAGGAACTGACATGTGATGTTATTGCCTCCCAATGCAGGGATTTTGATGGCTTTTCCCAAGTTGGCGCAAATGATAATAAACATCTTGTCCTGACCGAGTGCTCCATGGGACGTATCATTACAAAAAAGGCTTGGACACGTTGGGGAAAGTCACAGTATGCAGAAAGTTTTCCCGTGCAAGTCCAGCAGGTGGCAAACTCTTCCCATGACAGTCCCAAGCTTTCCAAATAAAAACACTTCAACGTTTCGGCCACTATGAAGCTTCATGCAAGGACCAAAAGATCCTGGGTGATATTATGAACTTCTAAATGATGTCCTGTTATGCTCTCAAATTGTTCATGAAGTGAAAAAAACATTGTTTTTTTATCTCATCAGGTGCAGCTATAATGGTTAATCCCAGAACAGGAAGGACTTCATTTAGTATCTCTGGTTAGTGTGTAAACGGACAGAGTATTCAGGGCTTTTCAGTCAAATTTATGGATTGTATTTTAAAGCGGCATGAGGAATGCCCTCAAGACAATAGCAATATCATAGCACACTTCCAAGAACGTAAAAGACTCCTGATTTTATCTTTCCGCATGAAATCTGAGGAGCCTCCTGGCTCGAAGCCAGACAATTAACATAATCCTAAATGCATCACCGGTGTCATTATCAGCTTCTTATGTAGGTTAAAACCATTTCCTAGGTGAATAGTGTCAAGTCTCTGGCGTCTCACGGGATGTAACTTTTGCAGCGGACACACAAGGTTCATCGGAGGATTAGGGAATCGTAAGTTGAAACGGCACGTATTTGCCTGGTTGATTTATCAACTATACAGCAACTCCGAAAAGTGATCTGAGACCGACCTGAAAGTGATATGAAAATGTTTTTCTTACTTCACAAAGTAAGCCATCCATTGACACAGTTTTAGTTCCTCATTTCCTCAAAATAGATCGTGCGGTGAAAACCTTTCAAACAAGTGAATGGTGTAATATTTCCATACCACTGCACAGGGCCCAGAAAAACAAGAGAAAGGTCTAAGAGTATTATCACACAATACCAAGAAGAGCTTTGTTTTCTGGACTGGTCTCACACTATAAGACAAATCATTATTGGATGGGGTTGCTGCTTGCTGACCGGAATACGCTAACTGGATGCACCTTGTTAAGAGATGGATGTGTAAAAAATGTGTACAAATAGTTTCATGCAAAATTAACATTCGGTGCCAAGTAGTCTTGATATGTCTGTTTATCTACTTGACTTTACAGCGCCCGTAAACTTTGAATTCTCCCCCCAACTGTAAAAAGAGATTCAAAGCAGAACCTTCACCCCTTTAGATATCCCACATCTTCCGTTGTTTTTCCAAAGCCACTCTCTCTCTTTAACTGTGGTGTAGCCCTCTGCCCAGACATGGCTATATTCAGTCTCAACAATTATGTAAATGTAATGTTTGTATTTATAGGTCTAGCCACAGCTCTCTGGCATGGTAATATTGCAGCTGGGAAAGATTGAAAGATCTCCATCTAGGCCCATAACATCTACCCTTGGGCGAGACCACTGAGATCTTGTCTGAAGGGTTCAAAAAGAGCGACAAAGCCACAAACACGAATGTTTATATCTCAATTAAGTTTAATATGTACATTAAGTACAATATTTACAGTGTATAAATTATGTACACACAACGTTTGGTCCAGAACAACTCACAATAGCCCTTATCATGTCATCCGAACATGGGACAGTCTGCAATTCAGGTTAACAGCATACAAATTGTACGAATACGTTAGAAAAAAAGAAACTAAACGACACCATAAGACCCTGATTTTTAAAATGTTTATGTCGATAAATGCACAAATTACTTCAAACATTCAGTTAACGCCCTTTTGTTAACTTTTAAGGCAGTTTTGAAAGAGAAAAACATTGTCTTATAAAGCTTATTTAGTTTTACATTGTTTTTTTTAAAAATGCCAAGAGTATTTATGGCACTCGTGAGATGTATACATGTATTAAAAGGCACTGTCGCGATGTCCATAGCACATCATGTTAACTCAAACACATTTTACAGTCTGATTCCAGTTCCGTCTTGAGGTTTAGGTCCAGCCTAGCAGGAGTTGAACTTTTTGGCATTAGTAAAGCTCTTTTTGGAAAATATACTTTGTTTCTTTACAAAAAAAAAAAAAAATCTGTGAAGAGATGAAGTGTAGAACCAGCTACAATGCAAAAGTCAAGTCAGTTCATGTTTCCTCTTAATCGTGTTGACTTTGTCCTGCTTTAAGTAGGCAAAATGCTTGCTTTGAACATCTGAGATGTTCATTGTTCAGTGCGTTTAGTCCAAATATTCAGAGTCCGTTCCTACATGTGGCGTTTCATGTGGAGGGCGAGATGGTCGGAGCGGGAGAAGGCGCGCTCGCACAGGTGGCACTGGAAGGGTCGGTGTCCGGTGTGCTTGCGGAAGTGACGGGTCAGTTCATCAGAACGGGCAAACTTCCATCCGCAACCTTCCCAACTGCAATGGTAAGGCTTCTCGCCTAAACAAAGACAAGAAAAACAAAGCCTGTTAATGGCATCTGTCACAAAAGTCAACTTGTTTGAATTTCAAAGAAGCGATTATTGCTGCGGTAGCGTAGATGTTTGTTTATTTACCTGTATGCGTACGGTGGTGCGCCTTCAAGTGAGAACTCTTCGTGTAGGTTTTGCCGCATCCAGCAAAAGTGCAAGTGTGAGTCGCCGTCCGTTTCCGCGGCCAGGTGCGTCGTCCCCTCTTTGGTTTGGCGTCCATCTCCAGAGGAGATGAGGGTGGTGTCAGAAGTACTCTTTGGTTGGCGCTGGGCATCCCGAGTCCGTCCTCGCACATGCTGAAGTGATGCGCATTTGGGTACTGCAGCTGCATCTGTGGAGGTGCAGCATGGGGAAACCCCGTGTTGCCTTGGTAACTTTGCGTGAACGTCATGGCATGGCGCATCTGTGGCTGACAGTCTGTGTTGATGAGCTCCGCGGGGCTCTGCGGCGGAGTCATGCTGCCTGCTCCCTGCGGCGAGTTGGCCAGTCTTGGCTGCTCGTATGACCTCATGCATGCACTGTTGCCCTCCTGCTTGACTTTGGGAACCATTCCTCTTACAGGTCCGTAACTGTCCATGCAGGGCTCCACTTTGATACACTCCGAAATGTCCTGACTGGGGAAGTTAGACCTGACTAGGAATCTTCCCTGGATGTTGTTGGGCAGAGATGGTTGGCAGTAGGTGTCTATGTCGGACTGCAGAAGCTCTGCCATGAGGCTGGTGGTGTACGGTGGAGGCGACTGGTTGATCTCAGGCACTGAGTATGTGGTGGGGGTCACCGTCGGATTGTACATGTTTCTGGATTCTTGCATTCTGTAGTCACCTCCCATTCCGAGCCCGAGGTTATCAGAGCCTGCGGTGTTGGCCAGAATAAACTCCAGATCCAGATACTTATCGAGATCTTCATCATCTGTTGTTCTGCTGAGGTTGTCCATGCTTGAAATGTCAGCTGTGCAGCTGAGATACATGGACCTGTCCAGTTCATCCTTCCACCTCTGCAATGAAACAGATTGGTTAATATTACTTGAATCGTTTCATACATTTCTGAACTTAATAAAAAAAACAATATTTCAGTGCCCCTAGTAAAACTGTTAACCATCTAAAAGACGCTTTTATCCAACACTTTAATCACTAACACTGTAAATCTAAGCTTCACTTAAGCTTAATTAAAATAGTTCTATTTTGACGATGTATTGCGAGCCATAAAGCAACTGTTGCTATGCCTACATATTCGAAAGCGATTTATTTGCGTTCCATATTTGTAACAAAACTTTGAAGTGCGCTTAATAGTTTAAAAACGCAGCTGAAATGCACACGTGAACAAACGGCATAACCATAATAAAAAAAACAACAACGAAATACTCACGTTTTCCCAGCATTTTTCCTTCTGTGCCGAAAATGTGGAAATAGACGGTAAAATTGTTCCACTTAAAGCCATTTCCAGTTGTCCCAGTAAAACAAAAACTTAAAAAGATCGGGGACCGGTTGCAATCCCTCCAAGAAACGTGTTGTAGTGCTCTACAACTCGGTTTCTGCTTTCACACTCTGTGTTTCACACTCATGCAGCAAGTATGAGTGGTGGAAGACCTTAAGATCTTATAAATATCACGGCAGCAGAAGCTGGACCAATTGTACGAAGCGGAGGAAATACGCACTATCCGTCCCTAATTTTAGCCCCGGTATATAGCTGCTGCTCTCCGGCGTGTGCGCCTTTCGTCTTGGATGGTGAGAGCGCACGGGCTCTTCTTTAAATCACCGGAGTCACTCCACGCCCCCTCAGTAAAAACGAGTTAAACGAGTACAACATGATGCGAGAGATCCCTCCTCTCCCTCTCTTAAACCTTTGAGGGGAAAAAAGAGCAGAATGGGAGAAAAACACACATCATTAACACGTTGTTTAAAGACGAAATCGTCGATACCAATCGCGCACGACACTAGGAGCCCCCGAGACGCGTATAACAAAGGGGATTATTGCATCGGGCATGATTGCGTTTTTATAAAGCAAAATGTGCTGGAATGTAAACATAGTTTGAGTTGGGTAGATTACCCACTGAATTCAATTTTCACAAATACCTGAGCAAGTAAATCAGTTACAGTAAGCCTTATGCTTTCCAGTATGCGCCCACTGGCGCTGACATGCAGACATGTGGTTATGATTTAAATAAAACGAAAGATTATTAATAATAAACCGTTTAAATGTTATACACAGCACATATTGTTTATGGGGATTTGACACAAATAGCGTTCAAAGGGGGCAAACTAGTAACAGCTGGGACTGTTTTTACACTTTTTAGACACTACATTTTGTTCTCAAATGTACGTTTCAAAAGCAAAAGAAACACAGCATGTGCATTGTTTATTAAACTGTACTCTGAAGCGGTGACTTAAGCAAGTGAGATGTTATGTTGCACCTGCAGCCAAAGCCACAACTTTATCAGATTTGCATGTCATTAGACCGAAACATTAACAATAACATGACTCTTGCTGCTATTTAACAACCTTGCAGGCTCCAAATGTATCTGTAGTATCAAGCTCCTAACAAAACACATGCCATTAAGCTCTTAAAACCCCTTTCATTTGCAAATAGAGCTGAGGAGGCTGGGATTGCCCCCCTTCAATAGCAGGTATCAGGGCAATTACTGTACCAGTCTAGGAATTGCTATTCTAGCTTGCAGCAGATTGCAAGGTCCAGTCACCCACAATGCAGTGCAATAGAAAGCATAAAATGGCAGTTTGGATGAAATGACATCACTTTCCTATTTTTGCATGTCAAAAAAACCCCCGCAAAAAGTGAGAATGTCCTGCACGAGAGTTTAAACGAGGCGTCAGTCGGGTACGGCGTGAACCAGAAACAAATGCGTTTGAACGTACCAACGTGATTTGGGACTTTGTTTACTCTCTGAGCCGTTCCTTCGCACATTTCCAAGAACCAAATGACATGATTCAATACCTCAATTTGGAAGTACAGTGTGTTATTTGGGTGCAGAGAATGTTGACGAGGTCTAAGAATGTAAAAAAAAAAAGGGTGTAGTTTTATTGTACTGTACAACTAGTTCTCCCCTTAGGGCTCCATGGATCACACATTAATATGTCGGTTTCTAATTGTGCTCTGATCATGCTTTTAGGAGGTTTTCCGACACACCCTCACATTCCACCTTTACAGGTATACAAGCCTATGTTCTTTGGTGTTCCGCTGATTAAATACACTCTTAAAAATGAAGACAATGGGTTTAAAAGTTGACGGTTTTGCAGCAACGCTATAGAAAAGTCATACTGGGTTCTACCAAGAGAACTGAGAACAGTGAGGAGTTGGTAAAGTAACCTTTTATTTTAAGTGTGAAGAACTTTTTCTAACAATATAATAAATAACCTTTTGTTGTGTTTATAGGAAAAGTTCTATAGATGTTCTTCATGGAAGCACTGACGCCAAAAAATAACCTTTATTTTTAAGGGCTTGCATATTTTTTTTTTTTCCTTTTTTTTTTTTTTTTTATAGTTCTCCTTTTTTCAGATGGAAAAAATGTACAGTAATACCTCTTGATTTTGGGAGGTTTCACAGCGACACCATAAAAAAACCATTTTAGTTTCAACCAAGAGCATTTCAGTCAGCACTTCTTAAAAGAACCATTTTTTCTACGTGTGAAGACCAGTTAATTAATTGTAATGTTGTGTTGGAACTTCTCACTGGCTTCACGAAGAACCATAGGAAATTGAAATTTCCGAGTTTCTTTAAATGATTCAAATCTATGTTTTGTGCAATGCTAGGGTTCTATAGATGGTAAAGGTCTGTTATGAGAACATCAACGTGAAGAACAATTTTTTCTAGTGTCTAGATGCTTATTTACAGTTCTTCGGCCATTCAGAAATACCTCTTAATTTCTGCTTCCAATCTGTGTTATGTGTTGTGTTACGCTTATCCGTTTGGTATCTTTGTTGCTGAACGGTTTATCAACTTGTCATGCGGTTGCCAATGGATAATGAGAGCTGTGCCCTGGAGTTTGTTCATGGTACAACAAGTTCTTGGCCTTTTAAGATTTGAACAAGTCCATTCACTTTCCTTTTGTCGTTTTGGAAAAGATATTACGCCTTGCGTGTGAACTGAGCTTGTATGCATCGGCATCGAGCATTTATTTGGAAAAATGTTTTTTTTTCTCTTGCTTTGGTTATCCACTGTAATGCATATTTTGCTGCTTGAGTCAAACCCTGGGAAACACCTGCTCTTTCTTCACAGCAGGACGGTGTTGCGGCTGCCCTGGGCCCTGCTTTCGAGAGAGAAGGAAACCGAGAGTCCTGCCAGAAAGTGCGCGAGTGAGAGTTTGAGACCGAATGGGATTCTGAGCAGGCCTTTATATACGCGACTATTTTTAACCCCGCTCCCTCTCGCCTATCACAGGGCTTCCTCTCTCGGACGCTCAGGAAGCAAGCCTGGCTCAGCTTCCTGCCTGCACGCTGGGCCGTTCAGAGCCAATCAGGGAAGGATAGCGCTGTGATGACCAGGCACTGACTCAAAAGGAAAAAGAGTTAAAATCATGGCACATATTTGCGTGATTAGATGTCAGCGGAGCAAGTGATTGTCTGAAAGGGAGTTTGACATGCAGCTCGTTTTTTTTTTTTGAGCCTTAGATTAATAATGAACTTAAACTGAAAACAGTTGTGTTCAATACTGGCGCTAACAGTGTTTATTTCTCCTTAAAAACATTGGGAAACCCTGTTTATCTCATGCACTGCCAAAAAACCATCAGAAAGTACCTACTATACTGCAATGCAATTTTTATGAAATATAAATGCATGTGTATGTATTTATATATACATAATAAATGTACACAATACACATATATATTTATTATGTATACATTAACTTTCAATCTTTTCCCAGAGCTTTTTATATATATATATATATATATATATATATATATATATGTATATATATATATTTCTAAATCTGTAGTTATGTTTTAGATGTCGCATTTTTCAGTTACCAAATTTATAATAATGGTTTTATACTGATATTTATGCACCGAATGAGAAAATGTAAAGCAATTATCAAATAGCTACATCTGATCTGACTCTGTTCCGTTACATAACTCCCACTTTTTTAACTTCCAGGCAGTTTCTTATGGTTAAAGTCAAGTTATGTTTTTTCTTTTGGACCTGCATGGAAATAAAATTGGGTTGCAAACAAATTCACATCGTCTTTACGTACCACCCCGATATGCAACGCAGCTAAAACACTGTCAAAACCGCTTCAGAAATGCATGTCTGTATATTCTCTGGTCAACATCAACAAGGAGTTTCATAAACATCTCGCTGTAGCCCCCATCTTCGCAAAGATGAAAGAGGAGTTGACAGCGCAAGATAAATTGTATTCTTTAGGGGAGTTTTTCCCAATTCTGCTTATTTTCCATCGGTTCATGTGGATTTAATTGGTTTGGTGATTCTCCTGGGAGGCGGCCAATTTATAGCCGGTTAACATTTGACATCATGCAGGTCGTGCGTTAAGAGCACAGTTTGCGACGTTGGCTGTGAAATATGTTTTCTGTGAGGATATTTAGAGCAGTTAATCAAGAAAGCCTCTTTTTTTCTTCCTTATAATGTCCAGACGGCATCCTAAACGGTTCTTTTAGGCAGCGGAAATGAACCGACAAACTTATCAGTGGCGTGTTCCTAATTTTTTGTTATTTTACAACCTCGAAATGTTTACAGGGTTTTGATATGGTGTTGATTCTGCGGGCCTTGGAGAAAACGGACTACGTCCAATCGCATTCTTCAGACCGGTCTCAGCTGTAGCTTGACCAAAAACCATAAATTGAAAGTCATGTGTAATTTCAATCAATCTCAAAACGGCTTTTCTTCTTGTCCCGGCCGAAGTGATACCATGAGAACATTACAGAATCGCGTTGTGAGTGATGAATCCAGAGACACTGGATTGGGAAATTATAAGCTTGGGCTGAAATGTTTTGCAGTTGAACCTGGCAGCCTTCGTGTAGTTTCAACATCTCCCTGTTTCACTGTTATAAGTCTTAAAGCCACAGGAATTGCCATGGTGGGCTGCCAAAATCCAGTTCCTTTTTATGCAGGAGTAGGAATTATGGACAAAGAAGAGCGAAGGGAGTTACAATGGAGAGTTGAGTCTCTAAAACCAGGCGAGTTTTTATACGCCTGCGTGACCACAAACGTGTCCGCGTTTCCTTAAATCTTGCCAGCTGCGTAAATACACCAGCCTGCCTTTACACACAGGTCCCTTTCTATTCTGGCTTTGAACTCCTTTTGTCTACGTTGTGCCTGTAATGTCATGTATACACCTAAAATGCATGAACCAAACCACAAATTCGCCAGACATTCCTGAACAGGATGACCTTTAAAGTTTCTAGTATTTCAGATCTAAAAAAAATCCCCAATATTTTCGGTGCATTGCGATGCAAATTGACTCCGTGTACCCAAACATCAGGCTGTTTTTGTACCGTTGGTACCTTGCTAACCATTTATTAAGGTCAATTAAGGTGTTGCGTACAGTGTGTGCCCCCACGCTTGTTTGTTGTCTTGCCTTGTTTCTGTGTACTGTACTCTACGAAGGCACATTATTATTGAGGAATGCAGTGTGGTATGTTTTTCCCTCCTGTCAGAATGTAGTGACACACATTCGCCTCACGTGAATTATAGCTCTCAGGCAATATAAACTCTTCGTGCACGATTGTGCACTTGGGAACAGCGAGTTCTGTGGTTTTTCTCCCAGGCCATTCCTGATGTGTTTCCAGGATTATTGTTGAGGCATGCTGTGTTTGAAAGACGACATGCCAGGCTTGTGTTTTTAAATATTTTCTCCATTGACCGACTTTTTTCGGGGGCTGATTCAATGCCTAATGGGCATGTACTAATGTGCATCCCCAAAATATAAATAAAATGGTTCAAACACTCAAATGTCTCATAAATATTCAAGTTTTCCAGCATCAGAGTTTGATGTCAATTAAGGGCCTTCTAACTCCTTGCTAGATAGTATTGCACTTAGTAGCAATTTTGGATGTTACTTGCTTGCTTGATATGCACATTCAGAACTTGGAATTTCTGCTAAAAGCTAATGATATGAATCAAGTCTACATGCAAAATATGCAGTCTTGTGGTTCTCCAGGATTAATATTAAGAACAACTATCTGAGGCCTATCTGAAGAGCCAATAAAGTAACACCAAGAATGCATTCGGCCTCCAAAGAACTAAGTAGCCAACTCAAGAAACCCATACAGTGAAAAATGATTCTTGATAAGAAAAAAATTCTTTACAGAAGGTGCTGATAGGAAGCATCACCTGGCTTGTATGGAAAATGAGTTACTTGTTTTCCAGTAAAATGCTGAAACATCACCAACATCATTTAATGATATTTATGACGCTTTTCCACTGTGTGGTACGACTCGGCTCAGCACGGCTCAGTTCGGCTTGGTTTGCGTTTCCAATGCAGTTTAGTACCGCTTTAGAGTGGGCGGGATTATTCATTTGTCGTTATAGTTGCGCCGCCTCTACTGCCGTGACATCATCGTAAAAGCGCCACAAACAAACACAAAACAATGGAGCATTTTTCATTCCGCTCCTCTGCTATCAACGAGAGGAACGTCTGTACTTCCTCAATGGACGACGAAACAGCCATTTTTGGTTGATACAAAAAGGTGCGTTTCTTCAAACAAAACAGTTCGATCCTTCGCTGGCTGTGCTGATTTAAATCTAGCGGGTCTGTTGTGTCTCGTGTCACAAGTTCAGTGATGCAGTAATGCCGATTTTCTCCGGCCAATCAGTGACCAGCAGAGTTTACACGTCACGTTTTGGTAACGGTTCGACTCGCTTGGAACCTCGGTTGAGGTGGTACTAAAAAAAATGACCAGGTACCAGGTACTGTTCCCAGTGGAAAACCCCCCGAAAGTGAGCTGTACTGAACCGTGCCGTGCCGTACTATGCAGTGGAAAAGCGCCATAAGATAAAATTTTTGGAATATAAAACTGGGTTACAGTTTATTTTGATAGTACACCTACATGTATACTAACTGTCAGAGTAGACTGTTAGGGTAGGTTTAGGGTTAGAAGAATAAGTTGACATATACTTGCATAAGTTATAAGTTTCTCAAAGTTAGTATATATTATGTTGTGGACCATTCAAAATAAAGTGTTAGAAGATATTAAGCAGACAGTCTACTAATACTCTAATGACTGCTGGTTGACATGTAGTTGCAAACTTACTTACTGTTAGTACACTGTCTAAAGTGGACTATCGAAGTAAAGTGTTACCTAATACTGGAAAATACTTTTTTGGCAGTGTGGGGATGACACATTTCAAGGATACAGAGGAACAACATAGTGCTTTGTGAAAGTGACGACATGATCAAGCAACCGAAAGACAAGAACAGCTTTCAGTAAAAATACAGGTACATTATATATATATATATATTTATTTTTTATAGAATAGTGAAAAAGTGCATTTCAAGGAACTAAAGGAAAGCCAAAATTCTTAAAAAGACTAAAACCATTAGACATAATCCTAAAAATCTCTCAGTGTTAAAGAATAGCAGCGTCCACACCACAACTATAACGATAAAGGCACAGAGAAACGATGTCGCTGGAATTCGATTTCATTTTTATCTCAAACCGTACGCATCACCCCTTGATCGTCTTGCTGTCTGCCCTCTCAATACATTGGGGAAAAAACCCGCTCTCGACAGACAACACAGAGGCTGCAATACCAAAAGAAAAACTATGGGCACCACAACAAAAACAAACTTCGGCCAACCAACCG
>JAUCMU010000047.1:5908224-5919631 GCA_032275025.1 Enteromius treurensis | reverse complement strand
GGTGGGGTTTAATGCGCGTTAAACCCCACCTCTTCTTGCCGATTGGTTGGCCGAAGTTTGTATGTGCGCATTAAACCCCACCTCTTCTTGCCGATTGGTTGGCCGAAGTTTGTTTTGCTTTGGTGCACATCCTGTGCCCATATAGTGTTTGCAAGATTGCATGAAACACCTTTAATTCAGGTTTTGCAAGAGGTGGGACCAATTAAACCTTTGCTTTAAGTTTAATTGACAGGTGATCTGACCAATCATAATGCAGAATCAGTAAATCTGTCCGACAAACAAACCAGACAGAAAAGTAGATTAAAGGTCCCCCGAAGCGCCTTGATACACGCAGTGTCATTCCATGTGGTGACGTAATTTCAACTGAAACAGGAAGACAGGGCGGGATATATCGAGAAGCCCCGCCCCCTTATATTCAATAGCGTTTGTTTACACCTGTTCTGGCGAGAGCCATTGAGGTAAAGCCACGTTTGACAGCCAGTCTAATAGATTACTACCTAGATTCAATACGAAACTCTTACTTACTCGTACTCGTGATCATAATCATGCTGAGGCTGTGTAGTTTTTTAATTGTTTAATACATGCCGACTTGCGCAAAAAAGTCTAAGTCCCCCAATCTAAGTCTAATTTGCCCCAATCAAAAGCTTATTTACACTGCCTGACCCTATCGCCGACATTGTGCATTACGTGCCATTCACAGAACAGAAAATACTAACACTGTGAATAAATGACCGATCTCAGCCACAGCTTCAGAGTCTTGGGGGCGGATGTTTCAGATTCTAAAGAGCATTTGATTGGTCAGAAGATTTGATAAAAAGCTGAAGTATGAGGTGACGTCAAAACAATCTTTGATTCGGAAGTGGCGTAACTGCAAGTTACGATTGTTATATCTTCTAAATGCAAATTTTGTCATGGTTTTGGAGCATACTGCCTTTTAGATAACCTTAAGACTAACATATTGATACTATCACCCCAAAAACTTGAATTTGAATTTCAGGGGGACTTTAATGCAAGACCTGAACTTGAAAATAGTGTGTCCTGATCTTCACGTGGTTGAAACAAGATGTTTATTCATGTTTAATTCGCGCAGAAGAATACATCTAATTTCTTGAAAAGTGACCAAATCTGAATGTTTAGACTTTGTTTCATACCAGACATAGCAACAGTAACTAAGGAAGGCGGACTCCCATTTTTGATTTTAGGGCACTTCTACACCCTCAAAGCTGTTCTTGTGCATTTCTGACTATTAAGGAGATTTCGCTAACACATGAATGCCTTTTGTTCGGAAGAGTGCAACTGAAGGTAAACTTTCTTGTGATGAATTCTCAATCTGTGATGTCTTTACCTGCAAGGAAACCATATCATGACTACAGAAAGAAAAGAGGCGTGGGGTCCCACATCATATCAGATAGTGGTTAACAAACATTTTCGGATCTTCTGACTCATGTGTTCGGAAATCGGTTGGTTAAGGCCCAAAGCGAAGCACGTGTGACCGTTTGATCCACTTGACATGCAGACAAGGTACTGTATAGTAAACAGATCGATCTCCTGTAAAGCTGTGTTTTTCATTTTTAGTGCGAGCCAGGTATGCCATTTTGTGGTTTTGCACAATGCCTGATCAGATAGACTAGGCCTCCCTGTACTATTGGTTCACACTTCAGCCCGGTGCGCTCGCTGAGTGTGTGCGAGCGAGGTTTTAAGCATATGCATCTACAGGATGTGTGGTCTGTTAAACCGCATCTCAGTTTCAGTGTAGGCCGGCTCTCGTAGCAACCATGCACCCCACACCCAAAGCTGCACACTCTCAGCGAGATGCTAATGCCAATAGTTGTCACCTCTGTAAGACAATGGAAACATGATCAAGCTTTTTGACTTCGTGTTGTGTCAGGGAACTCATTTGGTTTGCTCTGGGCTTTCTTCTTGGGGGGTTTGTTGCAAAATACGTCACTCCTGAGATCTCCAGCGTCCAGGATTATAGTATGAATACGAAGGACATAAAAGTAAGCTAAATTAAAATGGAGGAGATATACAATAAACACTTCCTCTGTGGTTTGCATGAAGGCCTGATGTGCGTTGGTATTCTTTGAATTAGTCTTTCTCAGTTTATCTGATAAACGAGGTGGTTCGCTGCAATGGTTGCATAAAGTTGTAAAGGTGTTGCCTGTAATATTTAAAATTATAAATCTTCAGTTTTTGCGTTTGGATTTGCATGCTTTGGTTTTGTTTTTTAGCAATAGGCCTTCACTAAAAAAAACTAACAAACACTGTTCCTCGTGCACTGGGACTATTTTCCCAGCATGCACTGGGATATGAATAACTTATATAGTTGCATTGAATGTTAGTTTTATTTTCACAGTTGTTGACTTTGTTTAGTAACATGTCAAATTTGACATGATTTAGTTTCTTTACTTAAAAAGATCAGTTAGCTGGCTGTTACCCATTTAGTCTTTAAGGCTTACTTCCTCTATTAGTGTATATATATACTGTATGTGTGTGCATGTTTATGTGGTTTATGAGGACACAAATTTGGATAATGACATGGATATAACATAGGTATTACAATATGGAGGTGATTTTATGATCATTTTCAGTGTCCCCGTTCATTATTTTTCTAATGTTTTTGTATTGTTTGTTTAATCTTATTTATTATTTTTGTATATTTATTATATTGTATTGTCTTAACTTTTTAAGATTTAATGTGGTTTCTTTTTATCATTTTTTTTTTAACTTTTTTATTTGTTTTATAACTATTATAATTTTTTTTATTTTTTTTGTAAATCCTGTAAATAAGGCAACAATTTGCCCCAAACTGCAAGTTGACATGTCAAATTCGGACACAAGAAAATGAATTCAGCTAGAAAAGCTCTTGCAACTGTTTTTTTTTTTTTTCTTTTTTTTTTTGTTAAACATCTACAAGCACTAATTTTCTACTGTGCCGGTGTGTCACAACTGCATGCAACCATTTGTTCAGCAGTATCACTAATGACCTACAAGTTACAGGGGTTGATGTGAAGGCTAAAGCAGCGGAGGGTCTAGCTGGGTGTTCCACGTGCAACCACCAGGCAGCCATGTGTCTTTAAACCCAATGGCTGTTTTATTAGAGCAGTAATTACACGTCAGCTAGATGGGGGGTCGGTCGCCGCTGCAACAACAGAGGGACCTCAAGGCACTTGCAGCCACTTATTACCGCTCAGATCAACGTCTCGATATAATGGCCTCAAACCGCTAGCGTGGCCTCTCTCGTGGGGGTTTAAGCTTTGAATACGCAGGTCCCACTTATCTGACAGTGCCTTCCTGCTTTGAGCTGGCTGTCCCCTGATCTGTGATTAAGCTGTAATTAAGCGTCTGCGCGATGGGACATCAAAGAGAACACAAAGTGTTTTTTGGGGTATTTTCTGCAGAAGATCTGAAGCGAAGCAATGCCCTCTGTCCCGTAGAGAAAATGGGCGAAATGTCACAAATGCGTTCAAGTAACTGAATCTGTGACTAAATGAGTCACAATATCACACAATGGGATGATTCGTAAACTGAAATTGCTCATTGCATTAATGAAACGTTCACAGATGTGGCACTTTTCACTCCCTCGCAAACGTGATGACTTTCAGAAGCGGTAATCACTTCCTTTTAACTGTTAGGTCGAAAACGCAAGCTTGATATTATTAATATCTCCTGAAAACACCTGAATGTGTAAAGCATATTTATTGGCATTGATGGTTCCATGAAGAACCTTTAACATTCGTGGAACCTTTACGTTACACAAAAGGTTCTTTATGTCAAGATGTTCCTCAAACTAAGAAAAACTGGTTCTTTTCAGAACCTTGGGTTGAAATGTTGTTTGAGGAACACAAAATAGTTCTGTGGGTAGCATACATGGTTCTTTTAAGAAATGTTCACTGAAAGGTTTTTTGAAGAACCAAAAGATGAAAATCGCTGTGAAAATCCACTTTTGTAAATGTTAGGCTTAAGAGTGTGGTAGAAAAAAAAGTTTCTTTAGATTTTGAAATTGTTCTTCTCACTAACAAATGAGGTTCTTTTGAGAAATCTTCACTGGGATGTTATTTGAGGAACCCAAAATTGTTCATCTATTGCATCGGTATACACTGCTAAAACTAAAAGGTTATTTATCAGCATTGATGGTTCCATGAAGAACCTTTAAATGTCCATAAAAGCTTTCCAGCTTTTCTTTTCTTTGAGATGTTCTCCACACTAACAAACAAGAACTGTTCACTGAAAGTTTCTTCAACCAAAAACTTCAACTGTGAAAATCCCCTTTTTGGAGCCTTTTTTTTTTTAAAAGAGTGTTTTTAAACCTTGTGCTTAAAATCTGCATTTTTAACTCTCAGCAGGTGGTTCTGCTTACGTTAAAGTTGGTGTAACACGTCCAAAATGTTGGAACTGTTTATGTGGGATCATATGCTTTTCTCTTACATCAGGAGCAGAGCTAATGTCTTTCATTCGCTTCGTAATTATGTCAGCATCCAAGTGCCTGCACGACGTAATCATGAGTTGCCCCTGTGAGCATGGAGTGTTTTTAGCTTTACTAACTTGTTGCTTGGAAACAGCAGATGTTTAAAGACTTATGTTGGTTTGTGTTGCGTCAAGAAAATGCGTGTTTTTAACCTTGTGTCATTGGAGTGAGATTACAGTGGAGTACGTTTCAGCTGGACTAACTTATGCATGTATTCATAGGTTGAACTCCAGCCAAAATGAATTCCTTAATGGTCACTGTGGTCGCCTTATCTCAGAGAAAACATCTGCAGAAACCCGGTGGTTGTACAAACGGATCATCCGATGTTAAGATATCTAGTTTTATCCCAGAATAAAACAAATTCATCTTTAAGCAAAGTGCACTTTATTTTTCTTTAAATTGGGAGTTCAGTTGTGTGCAAAACAATTATAAATTTGGCAAGTATGTGCTCGAATTAATATTAAGACGTTGAGTGTTTCCTGTTTTTAGTCGAGCTTTTTTTTTGCTTATATTTGTTCTGGCTCACGATTTAGCGAAATCTGATGACTCTGCTGTCGTGTTTCAGATTCCAACCAATGATAAGACTTTGTTTTCCTTCAAAAAGTAAGTGAAAGCAGGTGTGTATGTGTGTGTTTTCCTTTTGAATTATAACCACTTCCCTTTCACTTTGCATGTATCTGTAGTCCGTTCTTCTTCTGATTGTATCTTACACCCTCTTTAACCAGCCAGATTGTAACCAACAGTGGTGCTAACGTACGTACGGAAACACCCATTCCTGTCAATATGGCCTCTGTACAGAGTTAGTACACATTTGAAAAAAAAACTGTAATTGTTACTGGCTGCACAGTTAATCAAAATTTTATTTTTAAGTGCATGCTTTGTTTCAGTTTAATCTTTTCAGTCAATTTTTTGGTTTAATTCACTTTGTTGTGGTTATGTTTTACTTATTCATTTTCTGATTTTGGGGGTTTTGGGGTTAGTTCACCCCAAAATGAACATTTTGTCATTAATTACTCACCCTCATGTCGTTCCAAACCCATAAGACCTCCGTTCGTCTTCAGAACACAAGTTAAGATGATATGGATGATATCAGAGAGCCATCTGACCCTCCATAGACAGCAACACAACTAAAAAATAATCCATGTCCAGAAACATAGCAATTACATTGATTGAACAGGATGTGACATCTGTAACTTTGGTTTTGCAACGCTGCAAAAATACTTCAAAGAAAACAAAAATAACCATTCTTCTCCACCAATTTACAGAGCACCACAACTCACACGAACGCTTTCCCCTAAACGTTAACAACACTAACAACGCAGATTACGTTCATGCACACGCTTCCCCCCCCCAAGCGTAAACAACGCTGATTACCTCAATTACGTTCTTAAGTAATCTCCAAAATTGTGGATTTACTATGATCTGGAATCATTTCAGTTGTGTTGCTGTCTATGGAGGGTCAGATCATTCAAAATATCTTCATTTGTGCTCAGAAGATGACCAAAGGTCAGGGTGAGTAATTAATGACAGAATTTCCATTTTGGGGTGAGCTACAGTATGTGTTTTTTATTTTCTTGTTTTTAATCATATCATTATTATTAAAGGTTTACCCCAACCCGAAATGAAAATGTTGTCATTAATCACTTTACCTCTTTGTCCAAACCCATGAAAGATTTGTTCACCCTCGGAACACTATTTAAGACATTTTGGATGAAAACTGTGAGGCTTGTGATGGTCATATTGTCTGCCAAGTCACGGTTTAATCGTAATCAATATTGTTTCATTCATTTATTAACACAGCGTTCAAGTTGAATGGGTTCTACAAAAAGGTCTAGGTACTGTGTTAAGGCATGGGAACCGTTTGGGTCACTTATAGCGGCCCAAAACTCTTTCTCATGGTGAAACGTGACTTAGCTTGCAGATTTTTTTTCACAATGCCTTATCAGTGTGATTTTTATGCCTTTTGTTCCTTTTGCTTTGATATCTAATCAGCGAGATGTTTATCAGTGTTCATCTGCTTACATTATTGGATAAAATTAAACGCCATCTCTTTTGTTTTCTTTAGAGCGTTTGTTTTGGTGGCTCGCGTCTGCCTGGACGGACATTATTTTGGAAGGAAGTGGGCCTGACAGATGTTGGTGTCTCGCTGGAAGCGTGGTGACGCTCCGAATCTCCTCTGCGGTGAGATCTCAATCCACAGTCATGCAGAAAAACAAGCATTTCTCAAGGCGGTTCTGCTTAAAACCCAATTCGCTAACAGCTCAACCTCCATTTTCCCCTTTGCTTCACCACATGTCACACATTTCTAGTACGTCCCACTTCGTTGCATCAGCATAGCAATCCTCAGCAGTCATTTTCCTCAGGATTGATAACCATCGTAAACTGCCAAGGTTTTGTACGCGCTGTGTGCACACATTCAGGGGCCGGTCTGAGACCAGTGTTGAGAAGTTGCACCGAAACAGGCCTTTTCAATGAGTCAATGTGAGAGCTGCAGAAATGAAACAAGGCTTTATTGCAAAGTGCTGATTAGTGGTTTCATTCAGTCAGCAGCACCTGCTGTTTTCTGCGATGTTCCTGTCAAGTAGAAGTGCATGCAGGGTAGACCCTTAATTATGTTGTGTTCTCTGACCACAGAGGCCTGAGCTGAAACATTTCGAATGTGACATTACAGAGAACGTAGGAGGTGATTGTCACAGTTTATATAATGTAGTAGGTTGATTTCCCAGAAGAGTGTAAACCCTGTGGCTCTCTGGTGCTTTCAACGTTTCTCTGTTTGTTTGAGCGTCCCAACCAAGGAGGTCTAAAAAACCTGTGGAAAATCATCTGTTGACATTCATATTCTTCTCAATGGCAGTCACTCGGCTGGTGTGGATCCCACTGGAAGTATGTAATTTAACAACTGCTAAGCAGATAAAAAAGGTCTATTATATTATATTGTATAAATATACACCTAATATCCCTTTTTTTAATGATCAAATTATGCAAAACTTATTTTGATGAGTACAAGTACCATTTATTACAGTGTATGTTGCTTGCATAACATTATCCCTCTGTATACGTCTCTAATAGAGTGCTTTATTGAACCATATTTTCATTTTTAGCCATTTTTGCATTGACAGCGTTTCACCAGATTGGAAATGAGAAGATTAAAACACACACAAATTTTTTTTTTCAACTACTTAAACTGTAGTAATGGCATCTACCGGCCAACAAGCATGAGTTCATTGGTAGATGCTGTTATTGATCTTGATACCGACATCGCAACAATCAGTAACAGAAATAGTATAGGTTTAGCCAGACTAAGTTTGACTTACAGTAAGTCACGCGCATGTAAATGGACTTCCAACCGGTGGATCTTTTGGGAAAAGACGATGATTTTGTTTGCAATTGCATTTGGCAGTAACAGCTACTTATTCAACTAAGCCCAATCTATGGGAATATCCTCTTTGTAACAGTTCAGTTTGCATTTTTGTAACCCAGCAGTACACATGCGTGTTTAGCAACTATATTACCTTTGCACAAGCATGGATTATGGGTAACAGCTGGAGGTTTTGCAATAGGAGTCTACCACGAGCTGGTACTAACTTTGACTGATTTGGCAGTCCTGGTAGAATCGTTTGTCTTGAGACAGTCCATATGCGAAGATAGCGCGCTTTTCGACCTCTGCCAAAATGTGACGATAGCGATAAGCAAGTTCTGATTCGGTTGGGGCAGCGTTGGCAACTTGTATATCTGTACCTCCGTGTCACGTTATATTAAATATTCATGCGTTGGACCTACACGACTGATAGCAGAAGAATGCGTCCGAACGGGAGTGTTCGCAAGCCCCTGCCAGGAGTTTGATAAAGCGGCATGTAGTGCGCTGAAAGTTGAATCGTTCTCTAATGTTTTCTTATAACAGAGCTCATTGCGAGTTCCCAAGAATGCCGAGAGGATCCGAGCGTTAGCCCGCACACAGCATTCTCCTTAGGGGAAGATGAAGAGGTGGGGGAGGAGGGGGATTGCTCCATCCAGCGCTGTCAAAGAGCTGCCAACTCCTGTTGGCCACACATCTGCTGTGCATTAAGGCCTGGACTCTTCGGTGATGAAACCCAGCCTTGGCTCGCAGGGGAAAGCCTGTGATTGGAGCACCGCGCTCTGTCGACTCTGGGGCTCGGAGCCCAACTCGGCCCTACAGCTGGGAGGGTTTCCCCCTCTGTTTCCATGGTTTCCTTGCAAACACGAAAATCAGGCGCCTTGCAAAAGCATCTGGGCCCCCTCTCCTCATGCCTTGGTGTTACATCATGCAGATTCCAGCACTTTATCTTCCTCTGGTTGGTGTCCATCTCCCATTGCGTCCTCGGGCAGACACACTGTGTTTTACTAGTTTGGTTTCTGTTATGCTACTATGAATAACCTTAGCGATTGGGATTTGGAAAGTCTACACTAGTCCGGATGAATTTGAAAGCGTTTTTTTCTCAGTGAAATCTGATGCTGTAACTAAAAGGGTAGTATGTTCGAATTCATAGTATGTTAAAAGCATTTCACCAAAAGAGCAGTATGTCTAAAAAAATTTATAATACGTGAAAAAAAAAACCAGTATGTCCGAGTTCATAGCATGTGACAAAGAGCAGTATGTTAGAATTTATTGCATGTGAAAAAACAGTACGCCAAAAGAGCGTGTGTCCAAAAAATTACTAATGCATGAAAAAAACTATATGTCCGAATTCATAGTATGTGGAAAAAAGACAGTACGCAGTATGTCTGAATTCATGATTTGTGAAAAAACATGACACAGAATAAGCAGTATGTCAGAATTCATCAAATGTGAAAAATATTGAGCCAAAAGAGCAGTATGTCCAAAAAATAATAATATGTGAAAAAAAGAGTATGTCTGAATTCATCACGTGGAAAAAATACAATATGACAAAGGAGCAGCATGTCAAAATTCACAGTATGTGAAAGAAATGACACATCAAAAGAGCAGTTTGTCTAAAATTATTATTTGCAAAAAACAAAACAAAGAAAGAACAGTACATCAAAAGAACATTATATCTGAATTCATAGTATGTGGAAAAAACACTACGGCAAATGAGCAGTATGTCCGAATTTGAATTATGCAAAAAAAAGTATGACAAAAACGCGGTATGTCCGAATACATTATGTACATATATATATATATATATATATATATATATATATATATAATATATACAATAGAAGATGAAAATAGTAACATCTCTAATCATAGTGTTCAGAAAACAGTAGGTTACAAATACTTGGATGATCTATAGCTTCTGAGATTCTGGATTGTGCATTCAGTGGATATGTTACTTTTCCATGATGTCAGAGTTCTGAAATGAAGCAACTGAAGCTGGCAAAAAAAACAGCGGATGTGGTACATTCAAATGACATACTAGACACATTCACACAAGAACATATGTAATAGTTGCAAAATACATTTTAAACCAAATACGGTATCTACTAGTCACTGTGTGATGATTACAGAAGATAACAGAAAGATGCTCTTCCAAGTGGTTAAGTGTGAAATCTTTTGAATAAGCTTTTGTGACATTAGTGTTTTCAGAAGTTTTAGTGGACAAGCAACGTTTGGAAAATGCTTAAATGCGCTAGTGCGCGCATTCAGATATTTAAAAGAACGATTGTAGCCTTAGCATGCAGAGCAGTGAAAAACACCTTGATTGCTGTGGTTTGGCTCTATGCTCGATGAGTAGAAAGTGTGTGAAAGGTGTGTGTGCCATGAGCAGTAAGTTCACCCAGCTGCACATACCACTTTGGTATCCCACACCTGCCGCTGCTTACAAAGAATCAGGTCAGTGTTGGCTGCATGCACCGTTGTGGTGCAGAAGTGCTAACTCAGGCCTCAGAGTTTGTGGCATCCCCTCGTAAAAACAAAAGAAAAAGTGAGCATCTGTGCACAATGCGCTCTGAAAGCAGCCAAACACTGGTACACTTTACCCTGCATTTGGGCGTGGGACATAAACAGTTGAGAATCACGGGGTAATTTGTAATTCGTGAACATCTAGAGTGCAGCAGTTTGATATTAAACCAGATGTTGATTTAGGAATGCTCAAGTGGGAAATAGCACTTTGCCCTTTCCTTCAACTTTGATGACAAACATTCTTCGCATGACAAGCTTCCCCTTCCAAGGAACTCTGAGGGTTCCTGCTTGATGGAAAATTGCAGAATGTGAACTACGATGAGAGTTTCAGACATTATTTCAGGTCTTGTGCTCTGACGCCGTCCAACCCTGTCATCCCCCAAACAAACTATCCCAATAACCCAGCAGGAAATCTTTTTCATTACATTCTTCCCATTTAAATCATACTTACTTAACGTGACCCTGACCTTTTCATTGCTGTGCTCATTATATTTTTAGGACTGTCAGTTTAGCATGTTCTTTCTATTTTAAGGATTTTTAAAAAAGAGAGAGATATGAAAAAGATTGAATTAATTTTACTATTAGAGTGATTAAGGCTTGAAATTCAATTTTCTTGTTTTGTGAGTTTTTTTACTTTTATTTATTTAATTATTTGTGTATTTATTGGTTTCCAAGTGACTAACAAACATAAGACTGGATGGATGGATAGATGGATGGATAGATAGATAGATTTTCAGATGAATAGATAGATAGATAGATAGATAGATAGATAGATAGATAGATAGATAGATAGATGGATGGATGGATTTATAGATAGATAGATAGATAGATGTTCAGACGAATAGATAGATAGATAGATAGATAGATAGATAGATAGATAGATAGATAGATAGATAGATGGATAGATGTTCAGACGAATAGATAGATAGATAGATAGATAGATAGATAGATAGATAGATAGATAGATAGATAGATAGATGAATAGATAGATAGATAGAAATAGTCAAATGATAGATAGATAGATAGATAGATAGATAGATAGATAGATAGATAGATAG
>JAUCMU010000047.1:5891320-5908124 GCA_032275025.1 Enteromius treurensis | reverse complement strand
TGTGTGTGTGTGTGTATATAAATTAGGCTATATTGATGTTCAATCTCAAAATGAAGCAGCTTTGTCTCACAAGATAATAAATAATGCTGTTTTCATCATTTATAAGCTCTACGCCATTTGTTCATTGCAGACAAAAACAAACTAATAAACCAATGATTGAATGGAAAGAATGTAATATACTTTGTCTTCTGAAATATGGTGATGCAACCACAGATGTGTCACACCTCTAAAAAGACAGGTGTGAAATCCCTCATAAAACCCTCAAGCTGATCTCTTTAACCTCAAACCTTCTTGTGAAAAGCAACAAAACAGGTGGAGCATACCACACGGTGTTAAGCAGGTGGACAGCTATGACACAAAAGGAAAGAACAGGGCACTGCTGTAAACAGATTTCTCATCAAATCTATGAACCGATGCGCCTCTGGACTGCAAACCGATCAAATCACGAGAACTACTTTGATGACAGTTAGTGAACTAGAGAGTCCAGTTCCCATGAGCTCCATGCCTGCATATCCCACATCAGTATTATCTTTATTTATTTTTCCAAACACCCCTTTTGATGTGTTGTTGCAATGGAAAAGCTGACGCATAGCCACAATCTGAGGTTTCATTCTGGATACTTCGCATGCTCAGAAAGGCCTGTGAACAATAATGCGATCGAATAAATCATTTAATTGAACTTAACAGAGTGTGAAGTAGCCGTTTTGACACGATGCAAGCATTTTGTCATTTCTATAGCATTGGCAGCAGTTAAAAAAGCTACATTAGGGATTTGAAGTATGTTTGCGCTAAGGATATGAATAATGTGCCTTGATGTGTTATTGAGCCGTGCTATTATGTTTTATAAGTAAATGGACTTGTCTGACATGATAAAATCGGTTAATCTCCCATAAACTTGCATTGAAGAGTTGAATTGCATTGAATGTAAGCAATATAAGAACACCTCTCAGATCAACATAGCAACCAACCAGTACAGCTTTCCAAACTTTTACAGATATCTTCGATATAATCTTTATCGCTCGGTTTGCAGCCCAGCCCGCGCTCGCACTCTGTAGAAAGGGGCACATCAAAGAAGCTTTGAATCGTTTAGATTTGGCTGTATATTTTAGATCAGATCTCGGTCCTGAGTGTTTTACCTCCATGTGTTACAAAGCTAGCTACCCTACTTGAAAGGCTAAGCTAGCTTACGCCAGGCTAGTAAAAATTCCTGGGTGCAGGTGTGCGGCAATAAAGCCTATTTTCCACCACTGCTTTTCCACTACGGTAAACCCAACCGTCACTCTCACCAGTAACCATGACTCACACGACGCACGCAGACAACACTGCATCTTTTCAGCATTGCGTCGCCGAAACAGGTGTCATGGTAGCCGTTGATAAACGCCGTATGTCATTCCAAACGCTAACCGCAATGATTGCAACACACTGTGACAAAATAATAGTAGCTAATGGCAAGACATCCAGGCTGTTTGCCCACCAAACACACACATGATAGTCATTTATGAAGAAAAACATTTTTCCAGACAGGGTTTTGACAGACTTCGGGGTTTATATAGAAGCCCAAAGTGTACTAAACAAATCAAATTGAACAAAAACGGTTGGTGTGTGAAATTAGCAAATGCTGCCGGTAGCCAGGTTTTGATCGTTTGAAGCATTGATCGTTGTTGTTGTAGGCATGCCGTTCGGAGCAACAGGCGCCACTCTCAGTAAAAGCATGCTTTCGTGTTTCTGATTTCTTACAATCGAAATCGTTTTAGCACTCCGATAAGACAACCGCTAGACTTCCCAGCACAGATAAAGCGTTACAAACGTGAGTCCTAGCAGCTCGCTAATGAACCGGTTTCAAAGCTTGTCGCTGGTGTTGTAATTATAATCACTCTCTTGTTGAAAACCCTTGTGTATACACACATCACTGTGACGCCTTTTTGTAAACGCTCTTTAATGGATACCAAAAAGTCTTCCTCGTACTCTACTTCCGAACAAAAACATTCGTGGTGCCGTTTGATGAAAAGGCGCGCTAATTTGATCAACAAAGTCGGCGGAAGTAGAGCAGTGTTAGCAAAAACTATTCACGTTATACTTCACCTCAACAATGAATGCTGCACCTAGATTGCTTATTAGTACCTTAGGATACGTATCAGTACCTAATATGCCTCTTTAGGGGCAGATAAAATAATGCAGTGTTTTCTAAACGGCTTAATTTTTTACGGATGGCATAGCAGTAGTTATCCTCAACACATTTAGCTTGAGATCTCTCTGACAAAACTATCAGCAAAAATGTGTTTAAGCTTTACTTAATACCCTAGTAAAGTACTCTTGTGCAGCATATTTACCTTTATGATACACATAAGTACCCATTATTTACCATTGAGGTACTAATATACACCTTTTTAGGGGTAGATAAGGTACAGCGACACAGTTTTAAGATATATTAGTAGTTATCTTCTACATCTACTTTTGCTTGAGAGTTCAAGAGAAGGCTTTTTACTTGACTGGGGAAGCACCCATATCTACCTCAAAAGTGTGCATTTTAGTACTTTAAGGATACATATTGGTTCCTATTATGGACTCTTAAGATACTAATTTACATCTTTTAAGGACAGATTAGGTACAATCTTGCAGTTTTGGATGGTATACTGGTAGTTATGCACTACATCTCTTGTATGAGATCTCAAGAGAGCAAAAAAAAAAGAATATGTGTACAGACTTTACCTGACCAAGTACCCCTTGCATGCCTATATTCTGCCCCTATTTAGTGTCTTTTAAGATAAGTATTAGTATCTAGAGTGCATATTGGATACATATTAGCACCTTAAAGATTTGTTTAAGATCTATAAATTGTTTGCTTGCAGCTTGGGAGAAGGCCCGATTAAGCAAGCGATGAAAGGTCTTGGGCAACAGTAACTCTATGACTGATTTGTCGCCTGTAAGCCTTCAAAAAATCCCTTTGCATTACTCAGTTCCCTGTTCACCAGGAAACCTCCTCTACCAACTACCTCATCCGTGCTCTGGCGCACTGACGCTCGGCGAGTCCGCTTATATAGCCTCTCCCAAAATAGCTGCGCTCTCATTGGTAGAAAAAAACGGTTCTCACTGAATCACTTTGGGCCAATTAGAGAGTAGCACTTCCTGTTCTGCGAAAGATGTTTCCTGTTGATAGCCAGGCGCCAAGGGACAAGACATTGCGAAGCTGGCTGTGTTTTGCTGACCTTTGTGAGGTCTGTAGAAACACTGTCGGTGATAGCGGCGAGCCGTGTGCAGGAACACATGGCTCCGTCAGCTGCGTGAGAGCCAATGTTTTGGTCCGAGTGTAAACACACATGCTGATGAGGTGCCTTGACTGTAAGCACATGTGTCTACGCTGGCTTCCCGGTGGCTCGCTATGACACTAATGATACATCAAGGTCTTTTCTGTTTGAGCTAGTAATGCATTAGCGAAGAATTACAAGGACTAAACAGCGTGTGGCTGTATACAGCGGCGCGATCAATTGAACGATTTGTTTTTAACAGCGTTAAAGTCTTGATTCCCAAACTTGCTCAAATTTTCCAAAGAGTCTCCTGTCGAGGGTTTGACAACACAAGGCTGTGATCGTAAAATCTGATGCTTTTACTCGTGACGTCTATGCAAAGTCGATTTCTTAACATTCTCAATGTATTACAGAGAAACTAAGAAGCGTTTAGAGGCTTAGGCTTGTTGATCGAATGACTAATGGGATCTTCAAATTGGATCGATTTCGACACCAGACACCTGGTGTCCCGCTAGGTCGCGGTTTGCTGTTGTGTTTAAATACGAGAGCTATTTCAAAGTCAGCCAGAGCCAAGTACAAGACATCCAGGATTCAGGAAGCGGCGTTGTATCCTGAGATCTCGCAGGCTAAGGCCTGTGTTCTCCGTTGTGAAAACAGTGCATTTCCTCGTTCCTAAAAAAGACAAATGAATGGCTAAAGCTAACAATGCAACTTTCGCAGCACGTTTAAAGGGGAACTGCCACTTACAAAGTGTACTTCACACATACTTAAATGCTTGCTGAGTAGGGTAGAGTAGTGTAACACCCTTCTCCGGAGGTATTACACAAGTTAGTGGATTTAAAGGCCTGCAACAAGTATATAGGCATGTCCAGTTCATTTCCGTATGATATTTTTAATTACTTTCACTTGCATTTAGTTTTTTGGTGGAAAGCATGTCAATGTTGGCATCTTAGAACTGACTGCTTCTAATATTTCTTCAGAATTGGATTGACAGTGATTGCATGTGTTCATGTCATGACAATGTATTGTAACCCTTCTGATTAACTGACGGACAATGCAAGGTGCTGATTAATCTAGAAGTTTGCATTATAGTTCCTTATTTTTTTTTTTGTGGTGAGTATTATGGACCTTGCACACAAACGGAGACGTTACAGCAACGACCGCAATTGTTTATTCTGGCTGTGTTGGCAACAGAAAAACATTTTATTGTTATTGTTAGCAATATTAGTAAGGATTCATGTATTTGTAGGGTTGCTGAGTTCACTAACCTCACATGCTTTTCAGGTTTACTCATGACATTTTTTTGATTATGTTTCCAAAACCTCACACGCATATAGGTACATAGTTGCACACACTAAACTATCACTTATGTTCTAAGCATGCATGCAATGTGCTTGTGGCTTCAACCTACGTTTCTAATGTGAGAGAACATGAATGCTGAATAAATGAATGTTGTTTGGGGTTTTTCGGTGCGCACTATGTTGAGAACGGTTCTTCGCCTGTTAAGAATTCGTATCTATCCCAGCATGCATTGCATGACTGAATCGCCATTGTGATCTAGTAGTTTGCACTTTCATGAATGCATGAGGTGAGTGCAAATGTTTAGTTTTTGCTTTTATGCACAGCAATACTTTCTATGTTACTTTCTGTTAAGTTTGCTTTCAAATGACTTCTCTTTTTATTTTCGCACCGCAGGTTGACGTGGGTTTGCGAGATGACGTCCTTTCTTTGTGTGCCAAGAACTCTTCGGATATAAAGCCAAACTAGCGTTAGTCACTAAAGAAGGCAAATAATGACAAAAAAGTTATGGTAAGCACAATGGGCCTTCTTTTTTTTTATCACGTTCACAGGAATCACACACAGAGGCCTTTTCTTTTTTGTCAAACAATGGCTGATTACTACTAGGGCCTTGGCCTGACGTTCTCACATTGTGTTCATGTTTGAGTGTGTACTGAGCTCTGGCGCTGAGGTAATATCCTCAGCATAGCAGCACGTTTGATGTTTGTCGCATTGAAACCGAGAATGAACATTGACATCATGGCTTGCTTTGTCTTGCGGCTTGCTTCTTGGTTTTCTAGAGAGGTTTTGTGCTGTAATATCAGATTCCTGGCAGTAACGGTGGCATCCCTGAGCAAATTAACATTTGATGGTGCTAGCAAATGACTGTACACAAACCCACAGCGCTACTAAAAGTGACAGATGGTAAGTGCAGTGTGAAGTATAGGCCTTTGAGAGGGAAGGATTGCTGTATTGTAAACATACCTGTACTGTTGACCCACGCTACATAAAGGCACTTTGGACAAGTACATGTGTCATAAAAGAGCCCTTTGTGTCAAAAACAAAAGCTTCTATGCTTTTCTTGCACCTTTACCTACAGCTTTACAGTTATTTGGTACGATTGATGACTTTAGAAATAAAAGGTTGTGTTTATTCTAGTTGACTCCTGTTAAATGGCAGAGATAAAGAAATGCACACTACCGTTCAAAGGTTTGGGGTCGGTACGATTTTTTTAAATATTTTTGACAACCCACGTTGTCAGCTAACTCTCTGTTTAGATATTTGTACCGGAAAACAAGAAAGAAATCATTTCTTGCAATGCACTAAGGTATACTAATATTATAATGGAAGCTGTAGTTGACATGAAGCTGCAAATGCCTTGAAGTGGTAATAAAGTGTAACCCATAAAGAACATAAGAACATAAAGACAAACTGTCCTATATATTAGTACAATTTTGGCATGGTTCCAGGCATTCCAGGTAATTACAGAGCACAGGATCAGTATGTGTCTGTGCTTCGGCTCAACTGTCTCACTCCAAGCTAAAACAGTCTTGCAATTGTGTTTATTTGTTAAAATGTTGATGTTTACAGAGTAATTGTCAGTCCAACAGATGCAAACGTACAACCTAAACTCATCCCACCGGTTGGTTTTCCTCAAATATCTGTCTTTTTATATAAATAAAAAAAACTCTCTAAAACCAGCAAACCATGTCAAAATGCAAGATCAGCTAAGCTTCTTTTTTTACTTTAGGGCAAGTACATTTACCTTGTGCTTATCACTATGTTGCGATCTTGCGTTTTTGAACCTTAAATAACCCAAAATACATACTGTGCTGTACATTACGGCAGGTTTGGCATGGTTTCAGGAATTGCAGACTGAGTACAGGATCAGAATGTATTCATGCTTCGGCTCGCCAGTTGCTAAGCTCATTTTGCAGGACAGTTATTTTGCAGACATTTGTTCCCGAAAACTTTATGTTTTTGGAGTACTGCCCAAACTAATGCCATCAGTTATCCCGCTTCCTCCAGTGTTTGTCCATTATGCTTAAAAAAAGGTTTAAACCAGTCGAAGATGGTTTTATGGTCTTGGCTGTTGCCAAACCCCTCTAAAACCAGCAAAGGAGGCCCTATTTCAAGGAATCCATTCTTAAGCATTTTTATGCTACATTTTGGACCTTTATTCTCAAAACCTTTTAGTAGCATTGTCAGTCAGTTTAGCTAGCGCTCAACGCCCTGTGACAATGTCATCGTGTGTCTTTCAATCTAAAGACATACTGTTCTGTACATACATGTCAATGCGTTTCCGTGCATTCCAGGTACTGACAGAGTACAGGGGCAGAATGTATCCATGACTGTTCTATGTTACCCTAAACTAAACCATCTTGCAGTACTGTATTGTGCATAGACGTTTGACATTTTTGAGCATTGTTAGTCTAACAAATACCAAACGTATGCCCCAGGGATTGTCCGTTATACTAAAAAATGGCTTAAACCAGTCAAAGTTGGTCTTCTGGTCTTAGCTTTACACTGTAAAATCGAATTAGTTGAGCTTACTTGAAAAAAGCATGCAAACCGATGGCCTTAAAAAAACACATTAAAGTGAAATAGGAGGAGTATGTTGTACTGACAAATGCTTAGTTAGTATAGTTAACTTCAATGAGAGTTATAGTTACTAAAAAATGTTCCTTCTTCCTCTGTTGTTGTGTTGTGCGTTAGCAACAAATTAGCGCACTGCTTTATTAATGTCATTAGTTTTGTTGTGGCTACTTGAATATTCTTAGTAAGGCTTACTCATAGCAGCAAGTACGTCATTTTACTCGTCAAAAAGTACCTGTAACTTAATGAATCCTTGTAAGTATAACAACTAAGTAAAGGTAGCTAAGAATATAGAAGTAAGGTATACTATTGGATTTTACAGTGTAGCCTAAAACCACTCTAAAGTCATCAAACAAGACCAGACTGTAAGGAAACTTCATTTTGGGACGTATATTCTCCGAAGCATTGACAATTTGTAGCTCTATCAGAATGTACAGATTTTCTGCCTTGCGGCTTTGAACTTAAATAACTTGAAGACATGCTGTACTATATATTAGGACAGGCTTGGTGCAGTTCCAAGAGTTCCAGGTAATCACGAAGTACACGATCAGAATGTATCCATGCGTTGGCTGATCTGTGTTACCCTAAGCTAAAACCATCTTGGACAGTTTTAAGCTGGTTTTTACAATTATTCTCAAAATGTAAAAAACAACTAAAAGTCAACAAATATTTTGCCAAAGCGTTTTTGGAGGGTCAGTCCAACAGACTGTTCTGCTCCAAATTCATGTGTGTACACTATGCTAAAAAAAAAAAAAGACTGCAAGATCAGTTGCAAGACCAAAAAAAAAAAACAGAAAAGACCAGATGCTGGAAATAAAAAATAAAACCAGTCTAAGTAAACCAGACCAGATTGCAAGACCACCAGAAGTCCATTTTATAAGGTTTTAAAGCTATATTTTATATTTTATTGTGAGTCAGTTTCTCATCATCACATGACTGTCTTCTGTCTTTCAATCTTAACATAAAAACACACACTGAACTGTACATTAAAACGTTGATGAATGTGCTTCCAGGCATTCCAGGTAAATACAGAGTACAGGATCAGAATGTATCTGTATTTTATCTCATGTGTTGCTCTAAGCTAAGCTAAGACCGCCTTGGACTCTTTTAAACTGATTTTGCATTAGCAGGACAATCATTTTATGTCTGTTTATGCTTAAAATTCAAACATTACATTAAAAAAGTAAAAAAAAAAAAAAAGCCATTTAATTGTATTGACAGGTCAATATATGTCTCTAAACTCGTCCATTTGTTCATTATACAGAAAAACAAACCAGAGCAGACTGCAGAATCAGACCAGAACCCATCTTAAGCAGTTTTAAGCTTCTTTCTGGACTTTTGATTCTCAAAAACGTGGACAGTCAATTTATTGTTTGCCTTGCACCAAACCAGACCAGATTGCAGAAGTTTAGAAATCCATCATGTCATCAAATCCACTTTATTCAGTATTTCAGACAAATTGGTTTAAACTGGTTGGTCCAAAACTACTTAAATAATCGAACCAGACTGCAGGCCAGAAATTCATCTCAGGCAATTCCAGAGGTTTACTTTCAAAAGCATGACAATTTTTTGCATCGTCGGAATCTCACGTCATTAGACCTCAAATAACCTAACCTAAATAAGACATACTGTACTGTACATTAAGACAGGTTTGGTGAATGCTCTTCCAGGTATTCTAGGTCACATACAGCGTACAGGATCAGAATGTGTCCGTACTTTGAACTGTTTGTTCTAATAAGGTGTAATTGGCTGATCTGTGTTATGTGCCTTGGGCGCTTGCTGCTGCTGCTTTGTGTGAAGACACTTTGATGAGAGTTCCTCGAAAAAGGAATGACGGAATGAACTTTATACCACAGACATAATTCAAAATAGAGACATCTGGGTCAACCTGAACTTGAAATGTTCAGTTCCGCAAATGCGGCATGACTCTGCTAGTGTGAAATAATAATACGCAACCGTCAATAAAACGATCAAATCTCAATCAATGCAGCCAAAGCCATATCATGTTTTTAATATCTAACTGGTTGCTTGGCAATCGCATGTTTGTGTGGGTTTTGAACTAAAGCTCAATCAATAAGTGAGGAACTGGCCTGCGAGCTTTGAGCCTGGAAATGTATTTCACCATCCCTGCCGCATTCCTTCGGATCGTTTGATGAGAACCACTCACTGGGAGAAAGAAAAAAAAAAGGCTCTTACTTGCGAGTGTTTGCTGAATGAGTCATTTGCGGTGTGGGTACATATTTGTGAAAGGTCTCATAATGACAACAGTGCGAGTGACAGGCTGAACAGGAAGTCCAGCAGGAACCTTTGCAAGCTGGGAGCTCTGACACAAACAGAGCTGCAGGTTATACTGACCTGATGCTAGGAGGTAAATAAGCGATTATTTGATAGATGTTTTTAGAAATCGTGAGTAAAGTTATGATGCAAAATGCATTACATATATATATATATATATATATATATATATATACAGTAGTCAACATCTGTAGTAGATCAAAACCTGGAATTTATCTAAAAATTAAAAACCACTATGCATTCTTGTCACAGAAAAACCTTTTGATCCACTTTTAATCTATATGTGTGTGTGTGTTTTTTTTTTGTTTTTTTTTTAAAGCTACTTTGCTAATAACATGCTAATAATAATAATTATTATTATTATTCCTATCAAGTCTTCTTTCCAAGTGCTTCACACTGCTCAGTTAAACATGAAAATGTTTTTTGTTTTAATTTACATAAGTATATTTACATCATACATTTTTTCAGTAATTATTTTTATTTATTTTATTTTATTTTTAAGATGCAAATGAGATGTTTTTTTAACTTAAAAAGAAAAAAAATAATCCAAGTGTATGAACTGGAATTAAAACACTTTTTTTTACTGTTGCATTGCTTTGTTTTTTTTCAGTGTTAATTTAATTTCCTGTAAATTAATTTAATTAATCTATTTAAATACTTAAATTAAACAGGATACACTGAATGATAAAATGCTAATTGCAAAGGATAAAATTTGGATTGAGGTACAGTTGAGGTAGGCAGAGTTACCATATGGCACTGTTTGCCTTAAAAAAATTAAATTATTATGTATTAATTTATTTATCTC
Organism: Enteromius treurensis; assembly: GCA_032275025.1. Taxonomy (NCBI): domain Eukaryota; kingdom Metazoa; phylum Chordata; class Actinopteri; order Cypriniformes; family Cyprinidae; genus Enteromius; species Enteromius treurensis. The sequence goes on along the minus strand of JAUCMU010000047.1, from coordinate 5,897,906 downwards.
TGTACTGTATGTATGCATTCATGTGTTTATTTATTTATAAATCTATATATTTTCTGGTCTCTAAAAACATGCTTCACCACTAGAACATAACATAGGGGATAACAGAATGTATACAGTACATGTACATTTACAATACTGTGTGTGTGTGTTAAATGCTTGTTCTCTGATATCCAGTGCTCAGTACAAGCTAGCATGCAAAGTTGTTTTCACTTCATGCCTTGAAGTGAAAAACAACATTCCTTGCTGTCAGATGTCCTGGGATCCATTGTCACAAGTCAGGAATAACTTATGCGCTTTGGAAATGGCGTTTGGGATCTTTGTTTAACAGAGACTGTCTTTGGTTTAAGGTTTAAGGAACGAGCGGATGTGTGAAGGTCACCGTGAGGGTAGGAGCCCGGTGGGCCGCACGTGTTTACCTACTCATCAACAACAAAAGGCGACCGTTGTGAGCTTAACCAAGCATGCTAGTTTAATGAAGTATGCAAAGGATACACTTTTGTCTGGCTACAGCCGTCATCAACTGTAAACGCTGTTTTTGCCCTAAATTACAGTGTTAGGGCTGTGCCAAGTCAACAATTTTCGAGACGGTCGCTACGCAGAGCCTTTGAGGGTATAGTTATAGGCCATAAAACGAAAGACGCAGCAAGGTTTATTGTGTCGGAGCCGAAACGCTTATTCCTTTTGCGCGTTAACATGAATCGAGGGTGTGTTCGGACAGATTTTTTTTTTCCTTAAAGTGAAACCTGTGTCTCTGTTTATCTGATTTTTTCCTCCCTGTTTTCGTAGGTGGTTATATTTATAAGCACCAGGGAAAGCCTTCTAAAAGCACTAATGGAGCGAACCTGTTTACGTTGTCATAATACATCAGTAAATGGGCCATTCGTGTGCGCTTTGCCCACACGTCGAGTGTGAGTTACCTGTTTTGACTCAGATAAAGTGATAGTAGATCAACTGAATGGATGACGTAGGAGGTCTTATCAACTCGACGCACGTCAAGAGCACATAGTCAGCGAATATTTATGGACGAAGGCTCTTTTGAGTGTCTCCGGAGCAGTTAATCTTTGTTCAAACCACCCCCCCCACCAGACCGAGTTTCAACCATCTACTTATAAAAACCAACCTTGTCCCGGCAGTTTATTAGCACTTTTGGGCGCTGTGGAAAATCTGTGATGTACCTGTAAATTTGATAGCCCACAGGATGAAAAGAAATTATTGGAAATTAGCCTAAAGTTAAAGTTAATTTTACCATAAAAGACTACTGTTAAGCGCTTTATGGGTTTGCACTTTAAAATATGCCTCTTGGTTCTCCCAGGAGTCTGGATTCAAAGAGCGTTGCACGCTTGTATTTGCTGTGTAAATAGTTGAAGGCTCTGTAAAACATTTTCAGATCCTCGAATGAGTGATTGAGCTGGAACTGGATCACGGCCGTGGATATATATATACGCCACGGCGATGCAGTTGCAATTGCTTCTAACAAGGTTTGCACGCTGCGTAAATCCAAAAGGAACGGCTGTAATGCTTCAGATTGAAGCCTATTCGATTACAAGATCCTAACGCTTTCAGACGCTTAAGACCACCAGGACTTTACTAGATTCCTCCTTCAGACACACATGACAAGTCTTCAAGTTCTGGTAAACCCCTTCGCTTTAATCATCCTGCTACGCTTAACCGCACTTAAGGGTTTAACGTTCTGTAGAAAATCTCAAGTGTAGCTTTGGATTTTGCAGTCGGTGTTTTGATCTCGAGTATTGCGTCGCGTAACTCGCCAAGAAGATTGATTTTCTGCGGCCTGCTTGTTCTCATCGAGTTCCGATAATAGCAGCGCTTTCGCACTCCATCCATCGCGCAGGCCTGATAGAGTAAACGTGAAAATGTGTCAGAGGCCGTGCGAGTAAACATGATTATTCTAATGTCAAAAAAAGGTCCAACACCCTGATAGTGAGCTCCATTTGTTTACCCTCCTTTGTTTGCCTTTTAAGAAAGATATCGCTTTGAGCAAATACAACTCGACTAATTACAGTTTCACGACCACTTGATGAATACCGTGTAAAAAAGAGTTCAAGAGTAAAAATGGATGAAAGCTACATTGCTTTGTTTAATTAAAAGGATTTTTCAGGTTGTTCTAAACCTGTTTGGCTTACTTTCTTCTGTGGAACAGGAAAGAAGATATTTTGAAGAACGCTCTGGCTGCTCTTTTCCATGCAATTACTACGAATGAAGACTAAGGCTTTAATAAATATGCAAATGGTTCAAGATTATTGTGCTTCGCTCTGACGCCAGAATTAATCATTCATGAATGTTTAAGCTCACAAACAACATGTTTATTGCTCTGTTCTTTTATACAGTACAGTATTTTAGGGTTCACGTTAGTTTATTTGATATCATTTTTGATCTTATATTTTCACTGGAAAACTTGACTAAAATGTTATTTAGCCGTTTAGCAATAAGAGAAGTTTTTGTCTCAAATGATTCCTCAAACTAATTTGGTTCTCAAGTTCATTTGACTGAATCAGTGACGCATAGTGGAAAATAATGACTCACAAATTAATTGTTCTTTTGAGTTTGAAGTCTTTTCTGTCTTTTCAATACAGTATGTATGAGTTAGATTCGGTTCACAAATGATTGACTTGATCTTATTGTAGCAGCGGGACAGATTATCACTGAATAATAACTAAAATTAGATCTGTTCATCACACAAAGCCATTGAATGGCTTCAAAAGATTTGGAATAATGCGTAACAAATAACACTTTTGTGGCGATTTTGTGTCTATTTGATGCTTGAATTCTTATTTTTCTCATTTAAATCTGACACCAAGCACAATTCTTTAACATCATTTCCTTTGTCATACAGGTTTAGGCGAGTTTTTCGGGTGAACTCTCCTTTTAAAACCACCGAAAATGGCAATCAACGCGAGTGAAAAGAAGCGCAAAGTGAGATGTAGGTATTTGCTGACTTATTATCATAGTTAATGTTTGTCATTCGGTTGTTTTGAGGCCTTCCTTTTCACATTCTTGAACCTCTAATTTGTGAAGGTTAAGTTCAAAAGATCACCTAGCGCGTAATTACATCTGTTATGTCTAACTGGAAGGTGTTTTGTTCTTCAAATTGAGCGCTGAGCAAACATTTCCATTCAATTGATCTGTTGCGCTGAATTCTCTGTCAGTTCGTCTTGTTGCTTTCAGACGCGACTTTGGTGGGCTCTTGAAGCACACGCACGCATGCAAGCAACTCACACACCGTCCTCTGTTTCTCTTTCAAGTCAGGTGTAGACACATAATTATGTGCTTCATTCAGGCCTTTAATACAGACCCAATTTTCGGAGTCGAAATGGACGTTCAGAAGCTGTTAGCGTTTTTACCGTTTACATCTGTGAAGAGCTGAAAAGCAACTTGACCCGGGGGAAAACAGACAGGAACAAAGCCCAGGTAGACAATATGCCATGATTGGACGATCTCTGACAGTTTATTTGAACAGCTTACAATCTTTCATCGGATTCACAGTTCGGTAAAATTGATGCGCTAATGCATTGATGCTCTTAAATAATCACAAAACGGTAAAAAAAAAAACGGCACAGGTGCAAACCTGTCATGCGGATGCAGTGTTAGATAACGTGTCTGATGAAGTGCTGTTAAACGATGTGTAAAAACCTAACAGTATTACTGCTATTGTCCCAAAGCATACGGGTTGGATTTCATGAGGATAATGCATTCAGACAAGATCGATCAGTTATGCATACGGTAAGTACGTAAAATCAAAGCATTTGTCGAAATGCTTGATGTCTGAAACAAAATTTTTATATATATTGAATATTTTAATAAATAAATATATTTGGCAATTATGTTAAAAAAAAATCCCCATTACCTTTTCAGTGTCAGATACTGTCTTCCATCATACAATAGCTCAGAAATGTAAAAGTATTAATCTTGTTTTTGCCTTGAGGGAATCTTTTAAAATAAATGGAAATTAAAATACATGTATTATTCACCACCTATCTTGATTTTTTTTTACGCAGCACTTCTTGTAAGTGCAAGACCTATGACTAATAAGTATTTTCTGGGAGTTTTTCTACCCATGTAGCAGTAAAAGATTAGGAATTTGACAGAAACACTGCTGGAAGGTGTTGAGTTTCATGGGAATGAGGACAGCCAAGACGCCTGACCCAGTACACAATATCATAATTTGGCCTTTATCATTTGGTTTAACCATTTTTCCACAACCATAACCATAAGCATAAGCTCAACTGTCATTTTGCCCTGGTTATTGTTTCTGCATAATGCATAAACAGCAGTCGTTATATCTGTAAACATATGCTACCACCTTCAGGAACTGCTCAAGTAAAGTAGGCTAATATACAACAGTCTGTTTGCTAATGCTAATAATCAAACTTGGGGGTTTTTTCCAGCATGTTGAACGCTGGCCCAGATGCAGAAATCCTGTAATAATCATATTGACTGAAAGTTGACCCTGAGGGGAAGTTTAGTTGCATGGGAACACAGTGATCCCACGTACAGCGTGTCCCTAGTTTTGTCTCGAATGAACATCGAAGAAAGCACACTGGAGCTGTTAAGAATAAAAAGCGAACTCTTAAGGTACACTAAGGTTAAAGCAATTAGCAATTACAGCCGGGGAAATAGGCTCTAAAACACATGCAGAGGCATCAAAGACATCTCAGCGAAATTCAGACACCTGCCTTTGAGCACTCGTGCAAGGGTGTGCATGTAGTAAAATAGCTTAATTAGGACCATTATCAGATGTAATCGCACATAAAAGAGCATTAGATATCAGTAAAGCAGGGCAGAAGGTGTTAAAGCATAAAGTCAGACTCTTTTCATGTGGTCAGCAGAAGTTGTTTTAACTTTCAAGTGCCTTCTTAACTGTGGGAACAAGTTAGAGGAGATGAAACCGATGTTAGCTGGCGCGTGAGAACCTCCTTTTTTCTTCTGTCCCCTCAATCGTCCGCCAACTGCATTTGCATATACATGAGCGCCTTCTTTTGGCATCCGCACCTCCTGATCGATCACACGGCCACCCCATTTGCTCCCACAAGGCAATGTGGTTACTATTATCAAGATCAGCGACAGCACCTAGGGGTCGGTATCTACCTTGGAGTGCCTCTTGACGCCCACCTGCACTCACAAGACAATGTTTTGCTGATGGGGAAGAAAAATTCCCCAAGCTTCTCCATTTCTGCCCCTGTAGATCTTGGCCCGCCGGTGGCTGGGCCGAGCGCAGGATCTGAATGCTAATGCTAAGGCCTGGGGAGAACAGAGAGGGAGATGGGTTATTGTTGCATGTTCAGGTTAAGACAATAAACTGAAGAAAGACGAGAGAGCAGGCAGCGCATTCCTGCTGCTGTAAGCTCCGGCAGTTTCCCACAGGCTCCCACTGAAAACCTGCGGAGGGGAAAATATTTAGCTTGGAGGTTCACACGGCAGCGAGAGCGGGCCAAGCTAAACCGCACGTATGATGACTACGGTTGGGAAGGTGGAGGCGGAGACGCCGACAGACGGTTGCTATGGTACGCGAGAGGGTCTGGAGTCTGACCCCTAATTCCGCCCGCACCGTCAGCATGTCGACTGGAGTAACTTAATAAGGTACGGTGAAACTAGTAAGCCAGGTTTGCACACAAAAATGCTCAGAGAGTTGGCCAGAACTGAGCTGTTACAGGAAAATGAAGGTCAGGAGGGTGAATCACGGGAGTTTGGGTATTCCCACACAGCTGTTTATCGAGGGTTTAGCTACTGTACACTCAGTGGCCTGTACACACTTAGCGAAGGCACAGCAAATTTACCTCTAAAAGGCTTATAGTATTACCCTAAGGGCACATTTTTATTTCTTCATCTTACCAATATGCACATTTTAGGGGTACTACTTAGGGCAGTCCCCTAAAAGGTACTCATGTACTAAAATACACTTTGTAGGGGCCCAAAATCATGTCACTGGGACAAAGAAACATACCTTATTTGAACCTAAAAGGTACATTTTACTACTCCAAGGTACCTTTTGAGGCCTAACTGGGGAAGTACCCTAAAAGGGACGTATTTGTCAATTATTTGCCACTACCATAGTAGTACCCTAAATGTACATTTTACTGCTCCAAGGTACCAATATGTATGTTTTAGGGGTACAATAGCATGGGATGGTACCCTTAGTGGGACATCTTTGTATCTCATTTAGCCCATAAAGGCCAATTCACACCGCACAGGCAAGCACCAACAGACTCCCACAGACTAGTTGGCTGAAGTTGTATTTAGAATCTTCTGAAAAATAAGACTCATGTTCACACCGCACTAGGGATGCAACGGTACAGTTAGCCTACGGTTCGGTTTGTATCATGGTAACGGTTCAGTTTCGATACATCAATATTACAGTACAGTACTGTAGGTGAGCTCTAACATAGCGGGAGGTCATTTGCCCTTGATTTTTCAAGTTATCATACAGAGACAATATTAAATGTAAAAAAGGTACAGATTAAGTCAAAACACCACATTTATTAAAAAAAAAAACGTATTTTTGCCCTCTTTCAAAAACGGACAATATAAAAAGTGCAGTATAAAGTGAAATATAAACATGAACATTATTCAA
>JAUCMU010000047.1:5874257-5885508 GCA_032275025.1 Enteromius treurensis | reverse complement strand
ATCATCTTATAAAATAATTATATCAAATACTAAATATATTCATTTATTTATTTTATAATTTATATTAAATATTTTCGAAATATATACTGCGTGTATATATATGTGTGTATATATATATATATATATATATATATATTGGGGGTTAAATAATGATACGTCGTATCGTATTGAGCCGTTCGCTACGAGGCTTTCGGTTCGGTACGCATACGATCCGAACGATTCAGAAAAAAAAAAAAGAAAGAGAATAAAGTGTGTAAACTATAATGTTTTCAGTGCTACGCTCAACAAGGCAGCGCAAACGACGGGACAGGGAGCCCACGTCTGCTCCCCTTAAACAATGTTTTTAACATTAGCAGCTTTCACTTCAACAAATTCCTTATTTGGATAAATTTCATTTTCATTACGTTTCTATGTACCTTCCCACAGCTGTAGGATGGCGTATCTAGTCCTGAGTCATCTCTCGACACGACTCTGATTTCCTGGCTATCATGGCCTACAGGAACTTCGCTGTCTCAGTCCATAGTAAGTGGCTGCCATTTCCTCCCTTCTACTGCCTGGCCTCGGGCTCCTGGAGAAGGAATGGCCTTTCAGCACAGGATATGTGTAATCAGCTGATAGGGCAAACCATCAGAAGATCTGGGCATGAGGGGTAGATGGCACCCTCTGTCCCTGGCACCCTCTAACCCAAACAAATGTCACCGGAAACGAACACTGATGACTGTCGTTTAGCTGGATCATGCAAAGGGGAGGTGAAAGTTTTACAGCAGTTCAAGGTGAGCCACTGAGTGATTTTTCCTTCTTTCATAAGGAAATTCTGGGTGAAGCTCATTCAACAGCACTTGTGGCATAATTGGAAAAAAGTCTGGAGAAAAGGCGAATGTGCCTTGAAATGAGACATTTATAATGGAAGGGAATGGGAGCGATTTGTAAATGTTAATATACTCACTCTTTCAATAGCATATCCACAAGACGTAACCAAGATGATCATTTTAAAATGAGAAAATTACTTGCTAACCTTTCTGTACAAAGTACAAAGAGAGTTTAGCAATTTACACATGTTGTAAATAATATAAATAAAATATAAATAATATGTAATTATGTTATCAATTAAAAAGTAATTGTGGTCTGATTACGAGTATCTTAAATGTAGTGGAATCTAATTACGAGTACTTCGTTTCTGGAATCTGATTGCGTAATCCAGATTAAATGTAATTGGTTACGACCCAGCTGTGTGTATAGGTGCTTAAATAACACACAAGCTTGACGTTTCTGCTAAAAAAAAAAATTAATAAAAAGCCCCCATTCGCATAAACAAAATGTACTTTTATAAGAACTTTCAGTCTTTACTTCACACTTAATTCAGTGTGTTGCTTGTAATTATTTGTTGAATTTTTAATAGCAACTTTCGATGTAAATCCTACACTGATTTTCTTTCAGGCAACGTGCTATTAATTACCATCAGGAAACGTATAGCACACGTTTCCCCTTCAGCTCTTTTCTTATAATCTCAGTGCTTCGGTAGGATGGGAAAACAGGCTTGTTTCATGGTTGCCACGGAGAGAGGGGCCCAAACAGAGGGGATGTGATTCGATACACGTTTATTTTCTCCAGCTCGCATCTCCCTCCTCAACAGGGGCGCGCTCTCGCGCGCACGTCGTGCGAAGGACAGGCGTGTCCGTGACTCTTTTCCAGGGTATTTTCCAGCCGCCATGTTGACTTGGCATGACGACAGCGGAGTCGACAGCAAATGAATTTAGAGCCTGTAACGGGCCAGCAATAATCACTGGCATGTTCGGATTTCTGTCTCCTGAACCGCAGAGAAAACACTCCGGCTGATCAAGAAAGAAAACAGGGAGAGGATTCCCGCCTGACGGACGTCAGCGATGGCGTAACCTTGGCGAGCGTCTTTGTGCGTGCGGAGTGTCGTCAAAATGACTGAGGCGCATCTGGAGACGCTCCAGGCCTGACACAGAGCTCTGAACCGGGGGGCGCCAAAAGTTGGTGGAGAACGTGGGCACGTGTTTAAATCATGACCACACCAGAGGGCTGCCAGAGTCCACTTGCAGGTTGCCCTCGTGGTCTTTAGGCCGCAGCAGGACTGCAGGCCACCTCCTGTCAATGTGGAACCGCCGATGTAGTCCAATGGGGGTCACCGCAGGCAGCCGAAAGCCGTAATGAAGCCCATATGTGGACGCCACAAGCATCTTGATCAAATTGGCTGCTATCCTCATATTCTTTCTCCCTGGCTTTCTCTTACCCTTTTCTGTCAGCCTGCTGAGAGCAATTATCTTTCCCCCACCTCTCCAATGCGGCAGCGAGTCCTCTCAGAAGAGACATCACTTCCTGTCTCAGGTCTTAAAGTACCTTAATTGCATAAAGAGACAAGTGGCGGTGATGAGTAAGTGTACGTTGACACTTTAAGAAGAACAAATAAAGGGTTAGTTCACCCAAAAATAAAAATTTGGTCATTAATTACTCAACCTCACGTCGTTCCAAACCCACAAGCCCTTCATTCATCTTTGGAGTATGAATTAATATATTATTGATGCAATCCAAGTGTTCTGGCGTCGTGGTACTTTCACATATCAAAGACCGAAATTGCCAAATTAAGTTGTTATGTTTTCCCTAAATATTCGAATAGCTTGGTAAATTTACGGTATGTCACGTGACTATTTTAATTATTTTCCGACTAACTTGCGATGTCCTTACTAACATGGTTTCAAGCAGCTTTCAAGTTTTAGCTCTTCGTATCCCGACAGCAATCACTAATTTAAAGCTGCACCCCGTAATTTTTCTGACTATTTGGACTGGTTTGGGGAAGGTACTGCTACAGAGTAGCCTGGTACCTGTGTTATTCTTCATAGACATAAACAGAGAGAAGTAGTTTCAGCTACAATGTTCTTCTGCAAGATGCACGCAGTTCAGTTTATTAGCCACTAGAGCATTTTATGGACTGTTGCTTTAAGTAGTCTAAGGGCCCTAATTTAACTATCTAAGCGTGTGTATTTCAAGTGCAAGGCGTGGATACACTTAGGACATTCATTTTTTTCACAGCATTCTCTTTTGCTAGTTTAACGACTGGAAAAACGTTCGTCCCTATTCTCTTAATGAGTAATGCTTGCATTTTGTTGCTCTTTTGTTGGTTTTGATTGCTTCTACTGTCCTCATTTATGTCCAAAGTCCCTTTGGATAGATTTGTCTGTTAAATGACTAAATGTAAATGTAATAGGTGTATTTTGGCCATAACATGCAGTAAACCAATCAGAGTCTTATCTCCATTCCCTTTTAAGAGCCAATTGTGCTCATGCCATGGCAGATTCGCTATTTACAAGGCTGAAACGCAAAAACTACTCGTGTCCCCAGAGAAGAACGTGTCTTTGCAGGGAGGGTGGGAGCTTATGCTCTCCAAGCCAACCTGTTAGTGCTAGCCTCCCCGAAATCACCACCTTTAAGAGTGTTCAAGAATAATAAAAACCTAGTTTAAATGTGTCAAGCTCTTAGAAATCTGATTAAAACATGTCAATCACTTTGGCCCATTTTCTTAGCCAAGTCAGAATTAGGCCATAGTTCAATTAGATCAATCAGTGCAAGTTTCTTTCAGATGAAACAGCTCAAATTTACATTTCAGTCTAGGACTAGCCTTATCTGTGAAACTGGGGCTTTAAATGTCTATTAAATAAAACCTTTATTTCTCCCAACAACCTTACACATTCGATGGGAACTGCAACTGGAACTATAACTGCTTGTCATTATATCTGTCCAAATTTAGCATACTTCCTTCAATAGCTTCAAATCCCAATCCAAACTCAACTCATTCACCTCCAATCTGAAGTCGTGAGGAATGAACTCTGTAAACAGAATCTGCGCGCCTGTATAAAAGTGTCCAAAAGTCAACAATGAATATCATTGTGAACATTTCTCCAACTCATACGACCAGCTTTGCAAAGTAAGTCGGCACAGCTCGTTCGTTTTGCAACTGACGTTAACTACCCTCGTCTCTTACCAGGCTCTCTTCCAGGAATACAATCATAAGTCCTGCTGGAGGAATCGCTCCTTTTCTTCCTCTGGAATGTATCGTTCCTGAATATGGGTCCTGGGGGAGTAATGGAAAAATATGGGTATATTTCAATAAACAATTGCAGCAGATGCCGAGTGCTGCTGGGCCAGCTATATTCCAGCCTCTTGTTTCATGGATGACGTGAGACATTAATAAAAGACAGAAACACTTGACGAGCCACCATTCAGAATTGTTTTCAGGTGGTCTGTTTGGGCACTTAACCTTTAAATGTTATTGTACTGTTCTATCCGTTGCTCAGCAATTGCTATCGCCATACAAGACAGCGAAATCCCCTCACTATATCCGCGGTAATAAAACTTCCTATGACTAAAGTGACGTGATGTGCATGATATTGTTTTAGAGGCCGTTATAAATATCCCGCCGTTTCACTGCAAAAGAGTATCATTTCAACCGGACTCCTAAAGGTAATCCAAAACCTTCTTTTCCATCTCTAACAAGAGATTTGCATCTTCAGAGAGGGTTGCGTGCCAAAATTTGGGGTATGTTTCTTAATACCCTCTTTAATATAATCCCTGTTGGCTGCCTGATTGCTTTAGTTGGATTACAGTAAATGAGCTTCAGGCTGCTATCAGGTAATAACAAGCTTTAACATCTAATAAGCACCTCATGGACGGCCTTGGCTCACTGTTCATGCTGTTCTTGTGAGCCAATTATTAATGATTTCATATAACAGCCATTATTATATTTCAGAGAGATCGTAATGCCATGATCTGCTTAAAGGGTCTTTTTCAAACGATTAGATTAAGGGACACAAGCATCTAGTTCACCTAAAAATGAATATTTGCTGATAAATATGCTCACCATCGAGCTATCCAATGATTAGATGATGTTTCTTCATCAGGATAGATTTGGAGAAGTTTAGCATCACTTGCTCACCCATGGATCCTTTGCAGGTGAATGATTGCAGTCGAGTCCAAACACCGGATAAAAAGATCAAAATAATCCACAACTCCAGTCCATCATTTAATGTCTTGTGAAGCAAAAAGGTGCATGTTTGTACAGCAATAATATCCATTAAGATGTTTTAACTTTAAACCATCAATATATAGTGATCCATAGCCAAAATATACCAAATGACCAAAAATAATACAGAAAAGTATACCAAGAAACTCTACCCACTGCTGTCCTCTCACATCAAAATCCTCACCCATATTGGTTTTGGACTCTCTTCACTTGTAAACAGTGCTTGATCTGTGCATGTTTCTCAACTTTTTAAAAGGACTATTAGTGATAGAAGCCTATTTTCACTGGAAGTATATTGTTTTTGTATTGTATACACTATAAGACCTTACACAATCTAACATGTGTTTAAATTGAACTGGAAATTAGGGGCTGGGCGTCCGGCCCAAGGAGAACTGGCCCAAACCAAGCCTGGTTCGCCTGGTTGACTTGACTTGACTATTCAATTTTCATTTCAGATGTGTGTTACAGAAGCCACAAGATGCTAATAGGGTGTGGAGGTGGTTCAGGATGTGGGCTTAAAGCTTGTAGATTCAAAGATGACTCATAAACAAGAGAAATACACAGATTTAACATGTTTTTTAACTATATATACCAAGCTGTTTTACAAACCTAGTGAGCTGTATATACAAACTCCATATAAATCATGTTTACATGGTTGATGCATGTCGCTAAGCTAATGTAGCATTAGCATAACACACAAATATTGTAGTTTATTTGAACCAGACTAGCTAGTTTGTTCTCAATACTTTTCAGTACCGAGTAAAACTTTATTAATACTTGACATTTCTCATCTTTCATCTTTGTTTTATTATTTTTTAGGACTTCTTTATTAGCATCTCGCTAGGTTTTACTTTTGTTTGACTAGCTGTCTATTATTCAACTCTCTCTCTAACTGCTACCAGATTGTTTACATTTCAGCAATTAAGTCTTGAATTGTATTGGCACATGTGTCCTGGCACACATATATGCATGTGTATAAAAAAAACTATTTTAAAGTTTACCACAAAGTAAACAGTCAGCAATGTTCACTGTACAGGCTGGCAGGTGTGGCACATTTGTTACTAATGTCTCTCAATGCAGGTAAGCATGCAGTGAGAACGTTTAGCGTGACAGCTGCCTGTTTCCTCAAGCACTTCAATATGCTAGCGGCTGTATGATCTTTAGCATGTTATCATGATGAATACATATCCTCTTTGTGCATTTTAGCAAACAGATGTGAGACAGGTCCTGTTTGGAGGAGTGCACTGCACTTACAGCTCGCCGGGTGAACGGTGCCAAAATCTGCGTTCGGTATGAGGTTCTCGTGAGCCTTTGCATGCAAGCACTTACATAGCTGTAGTTCATTCTGTTTTAGCCCGTTTTAAAGTCCGGCATGAAAGTAACTCAAATGCACTTTGTTCTGACATACTGATTTGATTTTCATTGCCTGCAAGTATTTGAGCATGCGAGCCTTGCTGAAAATAACATTTGACTTAGTTGTTTTAGAAAGTAGATGGAAACAATGTCATATCTAACTTGATGTATAATTGAAAAAATAAAACCGTGAAATATTTGGGTAAATTCATTGTAATGCACAACCTGGAGTGGCTTATTGCTTTTATAAAAAGGGGAGAACAGCCAGGATATGTATTATGAATTTCTGAGTGCATTTAGCTGACAATAGCTGTATTTTATAAGACTCATCTTGCTTGATTGAAGTCACTTAAATCGTTAGAATGAGCAGCTGTCTTTTAAGGATGGTTAGAGAAATGGGATAGATAGACAAACAGACAGATAAATGGATGGGTTGGTGTTTGACGGAAGGGTAGATGGATGGGGTTGATAGATGGATGTGTAGACAAATGGGTAGATGGATGACAAATGGATAGAAATTGGTAGATAAATGGATATAGATAAATATATAGATGATGGATGGTAGACAAATTAATAGATAGATGGGCTGGATGGATGAACAAATGAGGTGATTGTAGATCTATCTAAGATGCATGTATAGATAAATGGCCAGACGGATAGATGAACTGGTAGACAGAATGGTAGAAAATGGATATATACACCCAAACGTAGATAGATAGATAGATAGATGGATAGATGGATAGATGGATAGATGGACAGATAGAAGTGTAGACCAATGGGTAGATAGATGACAGATAGATGGGTGGGTGGACGGATGATAAATGGATATGAGGGTAGATTAATGGATATAGATAAATATGCAAGTGATGGATGGTAGAAAAATGAATAGATAGATATATAGATAGGCTGGACGGATGAACAAATAAGGTTATTGTAGATCTGTCTATGATGGATGGATAGAGAAATGGCCAGATGGATAGATAAACTGGTAGACAGAATGGTAGAAAATGGATACACACACTCTCTCTCTCTCTCTCTCTCTATATATATATATAGATAGATAGATAGATAGATAGATAGAAGTGTAGACCAATGGGTAGATAGATGACAGATAGATGGGTGGGTGGACGGATGATAAATGTATAGGAGGGTAGATAAGTGGATATAGATAAATATATAGACGGTTGGATGGGTAGACAAATAAATAGATAAATATATAGAGAGCTGGATCGATGGATAGATAAATAGATGTGTAGACAAATGGGTAGATAGATGGGTGGGTGGATGGATGGTAAATAAATGGATATAAATAAATAGATGATGGATGGTAGACAACTGAATAGATAGATAGGCTGGATGGATGAACCAATGAGGTGATTGTAGATCTATCTACTGTATGATGGATGGATATAGAAATGGGCAGATAGGATAGATAAACTGGTAGATAGAATGGTAGAAAATGGATACACACAGATAGATAGATAAATAGATAGATGGACAGATACATGGATGGGTGGATGGATGATAAATGGATAGGAGGGTAGATAAGTGGATATACATAAATATATAGATGGATCGATGGGTAGACAAATAAATTGATAAATATATAGATAGCTGGATGGATAGATGTGCAGACAAATGGGTAGATGGGGGGTGGATAATAAATGCATAAGAGGGTAGATTAAATGGATAAAGATAAATATATGGGTGATGGATGGTTGACAAATGAATAGATAGATATATAGATAGCTGGATGAATGAACAAATAAGGTGATTGTAGATCTGTCTATGATGGATGTAGAAATTGGTAGATGGATAGATAGAAGGGTAGACAAATGGGTAGATAGATATATAAATGGATGGATTGAAAAATGGGAAGACTAGATAGATAAATAAACAATAGATACAAAAGGGTAGACAGCTAGATATTTGCTATGTATGTGTTTAATTGTGTCGTCTATTAGCTGTCATCTGTCAGGGTGTGAAGATGGGATGTTGACAGATGTTATTGTTATTTACACGCATGAGTGGCTCTCTTTATGGAAGATTCGTTGCTCCGTGGGCGATGTATTTCACTTATCACATTATTACCACTCAATTAAATCACTGACAAGAGCAGCGCCCGATCATTCTGTCATCCAAAGAACACAAACCTTTCTGTACCTAAAACCAGCAACGAGATGAAAGCGGAACGTTTATTTCTGAATTCATCCATCAAAGCACTTGCTGAAAGCAGTCTGTCACACTCATGTCACTGATTTTCTCACGGTAACAGAGCGAAGCGCTATTGTTGCAGCTTTCATTCCGCTGAGTCACAGACAGATGGACTTACAGCTACTAACACAACAAACCTGTTGCTCCATTGACCCCTACATAAATCTCTTCTACTGGCAGCAACAGGGGGCCAGCAGGCTGTATTCAGGTGCGTCTAGGCCATACTAAGGATAATACGTGTGAGACAAATGATTAGGACTCCCACAATCCCCTGCAGTGTGCCTGTCTCAGGTGTGTGTTTGGGGATAAACAAACACTCTCTTTTGTTTCCCAGCAAATGGCTAAATCAAAGTCTGGACTTGCATAACAATGCTACTGTTCTGAAACAAATCTGCAATTATTACTATTTTTATCAGTTAGTTGAAAAGTCTAAATTACTTTATTTTCTTGATTTTTAGTAATTTTCTTATTCTTGAGCATAGTAGCCTCTTTTTCTTAAGCATCCACCAAATCGGCTAGGTTATTTATTCATTCAAGTTATTTAAGATATATATTTGAAGTCTAAATGTTTTTTGTTAATGTTATATATACATTTTCATTAAAGTTTTTTTTTTTTGTGTAATCTAGAAGCCCATTCTCCAGTCCTCTATTACATCTATTAACTAACTTTGACACTGACATTTTTTTTATTTTTTTTATTTGTATTTTTGTTTGTTTGTATTTATTCATTTTAGTATTTTTCAGTCTCATTTGTTGTATTTTTTTCTTTATTTATATTATTTTACATTAATCAATAAACCTCTTTCTTTAAAGCAATCACAGAATATGATATTAAGAGATGTAACTATTTTTTTTTTAACTACACATTATTTTATATACTTTTTATTAGACGTTTCTTTCTCTAAAACATCCAATAATTATTTTATTTGTATTTATTCCTTCACAACTTATTTTTTTATTATATTAACATTTTTTGTTGAATTTTATGATTCTAAAAAAGCTATTTATTATCAATTATACTTTTTCATTTTTATTTATATTTAGAATTTTTTTTATGATTTTTGACTTTTTTTTAACTGATAAGTTTCTTTCTCTAAAGCAACTACTGAATTTACTTTATTTATTAATTTTATGCTTGATTTACTCTTATTTTTAAATGATATTAACACTTAATCTAATTTAATTAAACTTGTTTTTTAGTAACTAAGAAGTTTCTTTCTCTAAAGCAATTGCTGAATCTCTGTGATGACTGAAAATAACCCAAAACCCCTTTGATTAAAACGTTTGGACCACCATCGTTTCAGATTTATCTCCAGAGTCATCCACAGGGCTATAAATCTCAGTGAACCCCTTCATATGTTCCCGATGTATTAAGCAGTTACTGCTAACCTTTGCAAAATGGATCGTTTCGATGTTTCAGCTTGATTTACTCCTTTGTGATGCAATGTTTTGCAATTGTGAAAGGTTAAAAACTTCGCAAATCATGTACAAGGTAACTGCTCATCGGAGACCGGCTCGTCCTAAAAAAATACTCGTGTGATAAAGACGGTTGGCAATGCAAGGTGAGTTATAACAGCATTTATCCTCTGCAAATGTTGCACAAGGCTCACGTAAAATCATTTTAGAAAGAACAGCCTGCGGTTTCTTGGCCCCAGGTACTTTTCGATCTCCAAATAAGATGGAGAGACTTCACCTAACATTTGTAAAACCGTCTCATGAAGAATTACCTGCAGTTAAACAGCCAGCCTTTTCATCTCCGCTCCTGACCTGCTTTAAACTCGTCTTTTTCAAGAGCGATTTTTCAGAGCCACAACGAAGGCCAAGCTTTTAATTTCTTTCCTCAAGACGGCCCTCCACTCGCAACTGTGACGTCAGCTAGACCTTTTCATTTTAGTGTAGCGCAGTACAGCCGAAATGCAGCAGCGTTCGTATGTGATTTTCCTTCAAATTCCAGACTCAGTCAACATAGATGGATGGATGATACATGGTTAGACAAATGAGTGAATGCATGGATAGATGGGCAAAATGGTGAATGAATGAATAATAGATAGATGGATGGATAAAATTGTTAATAGATGGATGGATGGACACGATATTAAATACATGGCTAGCTGGATGCATGGATGGATGGACAAATCAATCAATTAATCACTTTTATTTATATAGTGTTTTTAACAATACAGATTGTAACAAAGCACTGAACATTATCAAATAGACGAACAGAGTGATGGTAATGTAAAATGATGAGATTAAACAATTTATTTATTATAATCACTAGAAATCAGGAGTTCCCCACTAAGCAATTCAGAGGCGAAAGCAAGGAACCAAAACCCCGTGAGAAAAACAGGCTTAGTTGGGGCCAGTTCTCCTCTGGCCGGACACCCAGCACTCAACTTCCAGTTCAATTTTAAATTCATGTCAGATTGTGTAAAGGACTTATAGTGTGTGTGTGTGTTCGTGTGCATCTGGATCCGGTGATCTGTTCACAGAGCTCATCTAGGTGTTCTTGTCTCCAATGAAGATCATCTCTTTGTGCCGATACATCATCAGATCTGGATACTGACTAAGGAACAGAATAAGAGAGAGACAGACTAATATTAGCGTAGAGGCCATTCTTATTACGATGTAACGAGTACACCGTGT
>JAUCMU010000047.1:5854186-5874157 GCA_032275025.1 Enteromius treurensis | reverse complement strand
GGCTATTTATAGTGGGTAGAAGGGGATTTGATTGGGCAGGTGTAATGAGGAGATTGATTAGGTGATGCGGTGCCAGCCGTGATTAATCGACCACGCTCCTCTCGATATAGTTTATTTGCAAAAACTAAATCGTGATCGACAGAACAAACACTCAACAAACTCTCAGTAGAGCTGCAGGCAGGAGAGACCAAAATGGTGAATAGATGGATGGCTGGATGCATAGATGGACGGACAAAAGGGTGAATAGATGGATGGCTGGATGCATAGATGGACGGACAAAAGGGTGAATAGATGGATGGCTGGACAAAATGGTAAATGGAAGGATGAATGGATGAACAGAATAATGCATGGATAGATGAATAGATGGATGGATGGGTGGATGGACAGACAAAAGGGTGAATAGATGGATGGATGGCTGGACAAAATGGTGAATAGATGGATGGCTGGATGCAAAGATGGACGGACAAATGGTGGAAGGATGGATGGATTAATGGATGGATGGGTGAATGGAGGGATGGATGAATTAATGGATGGATGGACAAATGGTGAATAGATAGCTAGATTAATTAATGGATAGATGGATGGATGGATGTTTGTATTATGGATGGACTTATGGTTGGACGTATGGATGAACAGACAAAATGGTGAATAGATGGATTTATGGATGGATGGCTAGGCGGCTGGATGCATAGATGGATGGATGAATGGATGGACAAAATGTTTAGTAGACAGATGCATGGATAGATGAACAAAAGGTTAGATTAACAGAAAAAACGACAAGGATAAATACACAAATGGATGAATGAAAGGAAGAAAGATTAGACAGACATAGATAGATAGATAGATAGACAGATAGATTGATTGATTGTTAGATAGATAGATAGATAGATAGATTGTTAGATAGATAGATAGATAGATAGATAGATTGATTGATTGATTGTTAGATAGATAGGCTCACCCTACGTCTTCGTTCCCATCTTTCAAGAGGATTTTCAAAGGTCCAGCACAGGCCAAGCTTTTCATTTTTTTTCTCTCGACGGCCCTCCATTCGCGACTGTGATGTCAGCTAGCCTTTTCATTTTAGTCTAGCGCAGCATGGCCTAAATGCACCGACAGCAGCGCTCGTATATGATTTTCCTTCAAATTGCAGGCTCCGTCAACGCTTCAATGGCGAGTTACTAACCTAAAATGACATGCTTGTCTCAAATAGTGTAATTAGATGATTGGGGGGTTTGCGTGTGTTGTTTAATGTGTGGCCTATGAGTGTGACAGGACGGAGGGGGATGCTGGGGGGGGTTGCGGTTGGCTGATGTTGACACGTGCAGCTCCAGCATAGAGCGCGACCATCTGCCATGGCCTGCCGGAGCAAGAGCGCTCGCGTTGAAGCGCTTATTCACTCCCACGTGTCTTGCTCAACAGCGACCTTAAGCCGGCTGGGATGAGTCGCTCTGGAAGGAATGCAGGTATGGCACCTTCGTCTAGACGCCAGGTTCTGCTGATCCCACGTCTGCTGCTTTCCCAGGTCTCCTGCAATGCTTTCATTCCTGGGTCAAGCTCCATCCTCCGAGGGCTCACAGATCAGGGCCCACTAGCAGGCCTCTGTAAACATACAAGGAGGGTGCAAAATGTCCTAAAAAAATTTTTAAAAATTTTTTAACTTAATATCTTATGTATTTTATTATTATTTATTTTAGTTACATACATACACCTATATATTATGTTAACAATGTTAACATGTGCCGCATATTTCTTAATTTTAAACTTTACAAGAGTGGCCAAATTAAAATTGTTATTATTTCATAGTTATTAAATAAATAAAAATGAATGCTTTACTCTTAATGATTTATTTTGATTGTTTTTACTTTGCTAGGGAGCTACAGAACACCTTTAGAATTATATATATAAACATTTTATTTAAAGAGTTCATTTTTCAATCTTTTACATTCACTTTTATTTTGAATCTTTTTTTATAAATTATATTGAAATGACCTAAAAATATCTCCTGGGAAAGCCTAGTGTAACATACAGTATGTATTTCTTACACCTACACTTTTGTTTCTTGAGTTTTAACAATGTACGTCATTTCCGAAGACAAGCACACCTGCATTAAAATGCTATTTAATAATCTGTGCTCGCCTTTAAGATAAACTGTTCTGGTGATCTTTGGTATTTTCATGAGATATGCTCAGCTTTGACGTAGCCTAAACTTTCATTCTAAATGCATATAGTTTCATTTTTTTAATCGGAAACGCATATGGGTCGTTACACTTCACTGAAAGAGAGCTGATGCAAGCTACACACTCTTGAATCGAGGAATTTGTGTAAAAAATTCTTTGCGGATGACGAACACTCCTGGAGGAATTCCAAACAAGGTGTTTGACGTACTGAGACATTCTGAAATAGCGTGACAAAAGTCAACAGGATGATAACACAAGCCCAATGCTATGAATATTTGTAAGTGTATTCTTTGGTCGGTGGCCCATGTGATTAATGTAGACTTTCACTGGAAGAACCAGAACGAGAACAAACAAACGTAACAGTTTCTCGTGGGAATCTTCAACACGGAGGCCGCTCGTTTGTTCTCTCAGCCTGTCGAGTTGAAAATCGTACGAATATGGTTATTGGTTTGTGCTGAGGGAATAACATTCATTTTTTTGGCTCAATAAAAATCAGTTTGTTGTTCCAGTGGTGTAAGGTGAGGTGGTCTTGGTCAGATTTTGTCCCCTTCGTTCCTTTGAAGTGTGCAATTTTCTGAGGGAGAATCAAAAGCGCGCGGAATGTTCCTCGCCGCGCAGTGTTATTTTGTGACGTTCTTAGCGAGAGCTCATGTGTAGATCAAACTAGAGCTAATTCTCGGCTTCGGATCGTAGCACAATTTGGAAAAACAAACAAAAAGTATTGGAGCCCCCTTCATACCTACTGTAACAGTCCTGGTAGCAGGTCAAATGCCCACCGAGAGCTGCTGGATGTGGAGGGCTTGTGGTGTTGATGTAACTGAAGAACTAACTGGCCTCTGACATGCAGGTGCAAGATGTGTCCATCTTTAATACCCATTTATTTTCGGCAGCCTTGCACCCTGCTGGCCTGTCTTGTAGCCTACTTGACAAAAAAACAAAACAAAAAAAAACAGATCGCAGCTATTACAGGACAGACGGAAAGCATGCTAACTGGATTACTCAGTGTCAACATGATTTTATCGTTTTTGATGTCTGAGATTGATTATGGGGTATAAAAAGAAGACAACATTCCAAGACTCGCAGACATCTGGTAAACAATACATGCAAAGCTAATCCAAGACAAAGCTTCATGGGGAACATCAATTTGCAATATTTGAGAGTTCGCCTTCTCCAATTTTGCAAACCCAGCAGTGTGTATTAACTTCATTATTAACCATGTTACCAACCACAAAAACATGAGTTTTCATGCATATTTTTTATTTATTTACTTTTTTTTTTTTTTAAGTTGAATATTGACCATTGATTATTTTATGTTTTACTTATGTTATGTAATACAATTTATATATTGCATACACACACACATCATACATCTAGGCCTATATTAAATGTATAATTTAAATTAATATACATTTATATATATGCATGTATAAATAATGTATAATGTTTGTATGCAATATTGAAAGTGCAATATTTAATGTTTTTATATTTTATATAATATGGGCTGTTTACATGACGTAAATACACTTAAATGTAAATTATATTTATATATGCATGTAATATTGGTTTGTTAAAATGTTTAATTTAATATTTAACTAAATATTTGTATATGCACGTATTAAAATTAAATGACATATTAAAAGTTTCTATTCATATAAATGTTTTCTACATACACATAGATATTGCTGATTTGCTACATTTTTCTACTACACCACAAAAAGATTAATGCACCACTATAAATATTTGTCAACAATGCTGTTTCTGATTTTTTCAGATTCATCATTCTCAGGCAACCATCTCTGCATTGAACCGTGAGAGTTTTGTCGTATGAATTCAGGTCGATCTTGTTTTGTGCACCTTACGGCTTTGACAGCTGCTTGCCCAGAGGGAGGGAAAGACCCGCTTTCATCCTTGGATGTTCACCTGACCCTTTTCGTAATGTAATAAAGCCCCATAATGTTTACAGTATTGGTTTTGCTTCAGAGAATCCTAGAAATTTGTCTTCCAACCAGGAGGTTGTACTTTTGACCTCATATAAGGTAATATGCCATGATTAGTTTCACATGTGCTCTTTTTTTTCTTCCTTTCTTTTTGGGAACAAAAATAATTGAAGAACTTTGGAGGCTTTAATTCAGAGACAGTCTGTTTTTTTATAACAGGTGTTTTTGGTACCAATAACTCTGGTGCAATTTATATGGTATAACTATCTAGTTTATTTAGTCATTTCTGAGTTATAGGACCAGAGGTTTTCCTAAAGGCTGTGCAAGCAAAACATATGGACCACAAGGGCAAACTTAACAGTGAAGGCTGGTTTGGCTCTTAAACCCTTGGAGTACAGTTTCTTCCATTCTCGTGATATTTTGAAACAGACGTTCCCTTCACGTTATCAAGCTGTTTGACTTTCTTTAACACAGCAGGTTTGCATTAAAACAAGCCTTAGTTCTAATCTGTTTTGGTCGAGATGCGGCCCACATCGCAGTTTATCACATCCAATCTTAAACTCGTATTCACATTGGGGGTTTAAAACAAATTCGGGCCCGAGGGAGGATGCTCTTGTTCTCAGCTGTCCCAGTTTAGTGGGAAAACAGTGTAAAAATGCAAGCCGTTAATCCTTGCCAAGGGCTGATTTGGAGCTGGGATTCACCTGTTCTCGAGCTAGCAGCTCTAAAGGGGACATTTAAAGCCCCCCCCCCAAAAAAAACTATTTTATTAACTATTTTAGAGGCGTGGCACAGAAGGGTCATTAAATAAATGAAGAATACTGTGAGTTTCATGCATTTTCCAAATAAAACAATGCATTTAAAGAAGCAAATTGAGAAATTAAGCTTATTATGTTATTCATAATGTATAGATTAATATATATGTGTAAAATGCAATTTGCAGTTTTGGATGCATCGTATGGAAATAAGCAGCTAGAACAACTTCAAAATATCTCCATTTGTTTTCCACAGAAAAAAAAGAAAGTCGTTAGTGGTTTGGAACGACATGAAGGTGAGTAATTGATGACCCTTTTAAATTTGGAGTAAACTAACCCTTTAATAGCAGATGTTTGATCTCAGCTACAATAAGGCAACAGAACTGGTTGTCCTAGCCGGACAGTGTTTCCACTCAATCGCTACATGCATGGATCACTGAAAAGCTGAACCGCATACACTGTCTTTCGATTGTTCCCAGCCTCTTAGAACTTGTTTGGCGAGAGAATGAGTTAAGATTAGAACAGGAATTGGCACACAGCCACCACGATTACCTGTCTCAGGTAAGAACTGTCTGTACGCAGATTCCACAATAGCCTGCAGCATCTGTGGCACGGCCTCACATGATCTCTGC
Organism: Enteromius treurensis; assembly: GCA_032275025.1. Classification (NCBI taxonomy): domain Eukaryota; kingdom Metazoa; phylum Chordata; class Actinopteri; order Cypriniformes; family Cyprinidae; genus Enteromius; species Enteromius treurensis. Next base: position 5,868,656 of record JAUCMU010000047.1, on the reverse strand, counting down.
ACAGCACGCATGGAACAGGATGTCTCTGCTTTCTTTGAGCTGAATACATGAATGAACATGTCAGGCGTTATGCGAACAAGTCCATCAAGTTTTGTCCTGATTATCTGTAGTCTGCGTATTTTGGAGCTTGCATGCCAATGTCCAATGCTATTTTGCTATTGGATGCTAGCATTTTTAAATTTAGGGGGAATTTTTTTTTGTTGTGGAGTGGTTTTGCAAACAGACTTTAGTGAATGGAAGGTGCCGGAACGTCGTACCGGATCACCCTGGCCTAATTTAACCTCTGGCCATATGTCAGTCCACAACATTTTTCAGAGGTTGTGTTTACACACTCTTTGTTGAATGGCAATCACATTTACTGTCGCACATCAGATGGGAAACAGTGTCTTCCCTTATAATACCATAAAGATTAATCATTAGTTGTTAGGTGGAATCTACTATCACTATGTCATCTTAAATATTATCTCTAAATCCCCTAGTTGGCGTACAGCTTAAAGATAAGGCATGTTCCCTCCTTAGTGCAAGGATATTGATTAAACACTTAGTTTCTTTATTTGAACAATGAGTCACCTGCGGCCAAGATAAATGTTTAAAGCAACAATGTCAATATGCACTGCAACATTTGACTTGAACATGAGATAACAGTATTTTGAAAGATTGATCGATTTGCAATCCCTAATGGCATTTTATAGAATCCTATCATAAGTGGTGCTTGCTGATGCACTAATAGTGTTGTTAAAACTTAGAAAGCTGTGTAACTCAGACTTCTGGTTTTTGGTGGGTGATTAAAAGGTGAAAAATCATGTGAAAACATGAAAAATCCAGCCAATGTATTGTGCAGTGTTAGCACAGTGTTGTGCTAAAACATTTAAAGCCTCTCATCAATCACCTAGTATTGATTAAAAACATGCTAGCAACACTCTATAGCTAAGATCAAAAATGTCTTAGCATACTGTGCTAAAAACACAAACATCTAGCAAACTTTGAACAACGTAGCAAAATCTAGCAATCAGTTGAACTTAGGATAGCTATAAAACACCTAGACGGTTCTAGAAACCACCTAGCAATCCCTCAAAACATGCTAGCATAACTGTAGCAAATATCAAGAACTCTGTTAGCGTAGCATTGTTCTAACCCTGTTGAAAAAACAGCATGCTGGTTAGGTATGTTTTGAAGCTGGGATGCTGGTTTAAGCTGGCTTATGCTGGTCCTTTGTTGGTTTATACTGGTCCGTTGCCAGCAAAGGACCAGCATAAACCAGCATCCCAGCTTCAAAACATAGGCTACCTAACCAGCATATACTGTTTTTTGCCACCTAGCAACAATGTCTCAACGTAATGATGTGTTAAACAGGTAGCAATCACCTAGCATTAGCTCAGAAAACCCTACAGCAAAACACTAGCAAACAACTAAACACAGCTTAATGAAAAAAACAAACTAACCCAACTGCTAAATAACCCTGCAAATACAAATGAATGAAGTTTTGCTCATGGTATTTGTAGTAATACAAATATCAAACAGACAAATGGTAATCAATAACAGAACAAAAAGAAAAAAAAAACATTATTTACAAATTTACTATAGGCCTGGTAAAATCATAGTTAATTTTCAAACCTTGGGAACCACCTAGCAAACACGCTAGCAACTGTCTAGCAATGATTGTATCACAAACTTATCATTTGTATAATAAATAATAATAATAAAAAAAAACTCTTAGCAATGATCCAGAAATTACTTACAGAAAAAAATCGGCATCAATCTAGCAAACATTGCAATCACATAGCATTAGCTCAGAACACCCTACAGCAAAACACTAGCAAACAACTAAACACAGCTTAATGAAAAAAACAAACTAAATCAAATCTGTGCATAATACTATGTTTAGTTGAGTTTATATTCCATATTGAGTGTGTGTGCGTGTGTGATATTTATAGGCATGCATTTCAATTAGCATGTCATTTCAATCTTTTGACAGAAGTTAAACATATGTACGCTTCCATCTGATGTGCTATACCATTGGTTTATATAGGCTATTTCGGGCTATCTTTATGTGGCACATGTTATATTTAACTTTTTTCTCATTGAAAAAACCCTCTCCCCCCTCATTCACTCATCTCGGGCCCTTTCTTGTGTCGAGCGTACCCTCTTATTTAAAGGGAATAATCTGTAAATTGCATGCTGGTTTAGACTTAATCATAACAACTCAAAGTAAATAGGTCACAATGAGTGCTTCTTTCTTTCTTTACCACCCCCCTCACCTCCTCCTTTGACTTAAATGGAAAGCACATGTGTCTCCAGGGTTTATTTTTACTCCCCTTTAAAGCAGTTAGAGGGCCTAGAAACCACTTCATGGCTTTAAAGGAGAGTGGTCGCTACGCAGAGGGGACGAAATTATGGACGGAGCGCACATGTCACCCTGGCGGTTTTCCTGCATTCCTCCGAGGGAAGTATTAAAGAAGGCAGACGGGGACGTGGAGCTGCAAAAGCTTGAGAGATATAGACAGTGGTTAGCATTAGCATTGGCGACATCCCACAGGTGCGCACCTGGCCTTTTATTTGAGCCAATCTCTGTGAACTGCAGTTACAAAGAACACATTAAAAACCTTTATGGCTACTTAGGAATAGACCATAAAGATCCAATTAAAATATTTGCAGGTTAGCTTCGCTAAACATTCCTAGCAGGCAATGGCATTTGGCTATATGTGCTAAATACAGTTCGCTGCCATACCTTTCGGTCTCAAAATCATGCCACATTTCGGTTAACAAAGAGCAGTTGCTTAAGGGCTTTGTACATGTTATGATTAGGCAATGTCAGATTGACATACCGCATAATGATGCAGAGCTCCCGCACGTGAGACACATTTCCAAAACTTCAAAGCTCAATTGTATGTACCTGGCAAACTGTTTACCAGCTATTAAAAGCAGGCTTGTAGGCTGTACAAGCTGGAGTTGCTTTGGCATTCAAAAAGCATCCATCAGAAATTACCCTAAGAAACATAATTAACTCAAATATGTAAATGCGGATTATATTATTTTAGTCTGGTGCTAACTGACCTCAGTATCAAAGGTGGTGATAGAGCTACTATAAAATATCTTGTGTTTGCCACCTTTCAAACTGTGGTCTGTAGTGTAAGCTCCACCTACTGATGCATTGGTTTCCTTGTTTGAGACTGGCAAGATTTTGGGGCCAGTTCAGAACCATGATCTGGGCACCAGCCTAGTACAGCCCAGTTTCCAGTTGACCCTTCGCACTGTGACGACACTCAAGAGCCATAAAACGGTATTTATTTGAATACATTTTTAAAAATGACTACATTTGGAAAGTTGAGACCGTAACATGCTCTGTCTTGTCTGGTGGTTCATGGTGTGAAAACATGTGGTGTGAGAGTGGCATGGCTAGTCGGACATAGCAACAATAACTAAGGTGGCTGGGTTTTTGTGAAGGGTCGATTGGGCTCCAGCTCTAGCTCCAGCACCAGCCCCGGTGGTAAAGCCAATTCCATGTGGCTTCTAGCTGTTGGTTTATATAGAGGCTTTTGCACTGGAGAAACATTTTCATACTTTTTAGCTACCCCTTTAACTTTGGCTATTGGTGAAAGTACCTGTTGTTTTAGTTAGGAACGTCTTTTGGGGGCTCTAAATTAGCTTCTACTTTGCAGTCGGGCCTAACGCAGCACAAAAGGAACTACCAGTGATGTAAGTGCATGTAGATTGGCCAAAGAAACAGCGGCAAAAGCCATGTAAACACACATACTTCCTCTGCAAACAACAATAGAAGTTGATGTTGCTAAATGCTACGCTTAAATAATCTTGCTGTTGGCCGGCTTACGTCACGTCATAGTTCCTACTGGCAATGCCAATGCAATAGAATGACCTTAGGGAAAATTGTTGTTCTTGGGGGACCACCCTAGTGGCTGGAGTTCCTGTAGTTCCTATGGTGCAAATAATTCTTATGCTAAGGGTGTGTTTTGGTGCTAAAATGTTTGGGGTCCTTGGTTCTAATGGTATTTTGCAATTCTAAAGGTGTACTTAATGTTTACTAGATCGTTACTATGGTGTTCTAGATGGTTGCTATATTTGCTTCAAACTGTTGGGTATAACCAGTTGACTTAATACAGTGGCAACATTGCATCTTGAATTGTTGACACATTTTGATGTAAGTACAGATAAAATCAAGCTTGCGCACGTAAAAGCTTTTGTCCTCGTATATTTGCATACAGTGCGTTTCTGGCATAAACTGCACCTTATAAAACCATATTAAATTATTGTTTCTCTTGAAGTGTTTTCTTTTCTCAGGTGCACATCTGTTGCAGTCATCTGAGATGATACGGTCAATGATTGAATCATTCCTTGATTTGACTGTGTCTGAGAATGCGTCCTTAGTACTATGACACATTGAATGCAATTTATGATCACAGAGCCATCATCTCACTGTCACGATACCAGTAAGCGAGCTTGCATCAGTCTGAAGCCCAAAGGCACAGCAAGTTTGGGGCATGCAGGGATATTTCCCAGCAAAGAGCTCCATGCTCTATAGTCTTGTAGAGTCGCACACATCTATGTCATGCATGAAGCATTCAGATAGGGTCTGTTTAATATCTTTTCGCCAACCCTACACTCCATAAACTTAAGCTCTATGCTTATTACTTATATATGTTTGTGGCAGGCATCCAACGGTCCCACATCAGTCAATACCACTGCGCTGCTCTCGCTGAGGAATGACTGCCTGCTTGCGTCACAAAACCAGGTGTGCTCACACGCAAGGATTTCCCTAAAAAAAACGGGTTGCTAGGGAACAGCGTCAGAGAATAACAAACAGGAAGAATTCTAAAGCACGCAACGCACCTATAGAGAGCCAAAAGGCACTCGGTGTACTGTGCAACTTAATACATAAGTAACTACATCACGTCAAAGGCAAACAAGGGGCCACGAGAAATACCAGCGCGTTCATAATTGGTATTTTATTGCATTTTTGGGTTTCTAAAACAGACTAATGCTTTCTGGAGGGCTGGGTTACATCAGCTAGCCCAAATTATATATGCTAACAAAAAACAATGAAAGCTGATCCCGGCAAAAGCAGTTTCCTCAAAGGTGAAGAAACAAAAAGGGACTAAATATTGTATGTCGGTTATAACCATGACATTCTTTTATAAACATCCAACGTAGCATCTAGCTCAAGGCCTCATGCGATGCTAACACGCTAGTGTTAAAGCGTATACGCCAAAGGAGCTGCAGTACACAACAATCCAGTGTAAATTAAGAAGTAAGCAAACTGCTTATGCTTCCTTAGCTTGCTTATTTGCTTCAAGCGAATTACTTTTTGTTTGGACTGCGCTAGGAAAGTCGTAATTTAGGAGTGTTTTTTGTCATTTTATTCACATAAACATTTTTCTTGGGGTCTAATGTGTCTTTTCTTGAAAGGTTAATCTTGCCGCCAGCTGCTTGTCACTGACCTGAATTGGAGGGAGATTTCAAGTACAGTGTGGGGAAGAGTGACCTCTACAGGATTGTTTTGGCAATGGATGCAGTTTTTCCTTCACAGATATTGGAGATTAAAACTTTTCAATGCTGAAGTAACACTTTGTTTACTACAAAAAAGGAAACAGAACAAAATGCTATTGTCTTATGAGTGGGTAAGCTAGAGTTGAGAAACTAAGCGTGTCTCACCGTAATCCCCCCATTACTCCGAATTATCAGACGAGGCATATGTCGAAAGCTCTTCATCCTGTCTCCCGTGTGAAGAAACATGGCTATCTGTGCGTGTGCGCTATAGCCGCATTGACCACAAGCACCTTACATACCGAAGTGAGCCGCTGAGATTAGATAACCACACAATACTTGGGGGAAACGTCTGCTTGACAAAGTTCTGCTCAAACAATCGTAATGCCAGTATCAGACAGGCAAACACTGGCTCTTGACTCCTGAGATTTCTTCAGGGGTGCTCCATGGGGAATATATTCACAAGTTTAAAGTTTCAATAGTAGATTCGACTGCTTTAAAGCAACAGTTCACAACATTTTTCTTTTCAATATTGGATATTTATTTGCATAATATTTAGCCTTTTTTTACATTTAGGCTGACTCTAATGCTCACTCAAAACAAATGTCAACGTGAATATGTTTTTTTTATGCTGTATCTAATGGTCTCGTGATGTGTAAATTAACTTGTATTATGTGAAATTAGCATTTAACATGATTTTTGTAGTTAGTTTTCTGTTTTTTTTTTACATTTATTTAGATGTTACAGTAAATTAATAAATATGTGACCATAGACCACGAAACCAGCCATAAGGGTCAGTTTTTAATTTTTTAGGACATTTGAAAGCATTCCATTGGTTATGACAATATTTGGCCCTGTCCAAATGAAGTCCTTAGCAATGTATGGAAGTAATGGGAAATTACTTCTACTTAATATCCAAAGGATTTTTGGCATAAAAGAAAAATGTAATATTTTGACCTATACAATGCACAGTTGATTATTTCTACAAATATACACATGTGAATTATGACTGTTTTTGTGGTCCAGAGTCTACAGATACATATATATATATATATATATATATAAATATAATTTTTTTTTTTTTTTTTTTTTTTTTTGCTTGTTGGGAAATAGCAATGTGCTATAGCTACAACTAGCTTCAAATTTCCTTTATTTATTTATTTATTTTTTTCACAGAAATCATAACAAAACATTGTTTCGGATTGCAATGAATGTGTGCAAATCACAAAATGTTCTTTTTTAGTATACTGTTCTTTTAATACAGAGTGCTAAAACTTAACTCTTTGAAATGGTCATAAATTATACAATATTACAGTAGAAGGACAGAATGAAGTTTGTATACAGTAGCAATACCATGTATAGAAGATGAACTTGGTGAATGGTTCACACAAGAAGTTCTAATTTTGACCCCTTTGTGTCTGGACAGTACCACTATCCCATTCATTGTGTCCTGTCCTTATGTTGTGTCCGGAGAAGAGCCTGGCAGACAGTAGCTTCAAGCCACTTCCTCAACCACATTCCAGCGCTGCTAAATACGCCACTTCAGAGCGCAGGAGGTGACATCAACTGAATGCGGGCTGCTGACCTCAGCTCCTGAAATAGCCCTCCATGGTTAGCTGGAAGGAAAGGCACTTGTAGGTAATTTTCCCCCAATTCATCCTTACATATTTCAGTTTGGATTCTTTCTGACTACAGCAAAACCCTTTACTGTTGCTCAACTGCGGATGTGCTAACCGTTTTACCCATAGCCTCCAGAAAATATTTTTATTGGGGAAAAATGATGTGCGTTATGCATAATCCACAGATTATCTTGCTTTTGATTTCTTTGTTATGCATTAGGTCTTGACTTGGCAACGGCTGGCTAGCTAATGCTTTTGGACACAACGTAAATTGCTGTGGAAGGATAGATTGGGGGAGAATCAGAACATTATTTTGGATCCAAAACATATGTAAATAAGAAATTAACGTTGTACAGCACCTCCTCAGAGCCCAAAGCAACAATCAATCTCTCAGTAAATCAAGCCAAAATGAAACAAGGCCCAGATGGAGCTCAGCACAGGCTATTCATCATGTAGTATCATTATCATTGTAGTATATCATTAACAGAGACAATAGCTGGAAGTGTCAAAACCAAGGCAACTTGTATACCTTTAAAATAGACTGAAATGCAACATTTTGTGGTGCTAACTATTTAAATAGTTAATATGAATTTAAAACCAAATGAAAGTTAGAAGTGATCTCCAGGCTGGACAGGGTTGGTCTTATTTAACTCCAAACAGCTCAGAGTTGTAGCCAAACATGAACTATGTACCAATAAGTACATATCACTGCAATTTCCAAAAGAAATGAACACAATCCAGACTGTAGGTTTGTACGGTAGCTCACGGAGTACAGAGGCGTGGGCTCCCCCGTTTAAATGCAGTGTAACTTTGGTTCAACAAAACAGTTCAAATCTTCATGAAAAAGGAAGCTGAAATGACACGGTTGCATCAACAAATGCGTTTTTATATCGGTTTCGAATTTAGTAACACTATCGAATAGGTTTAGTGTTGGATTTGGTGTAGGGCATATTTCCAACATGATAGAGCATTAACTTTTAGCAACAGTCCATGGATATTTCAATACTGAACTGCCAAAATACGTACCCATATTAACATAATAAAAACGTGCCAGGGTTCACACATTGGACCTGTGTTTTAGCGCCAATCAATGGACATTTCTGTTTGAAACTGCGGTAAAACTGAAAACACAAAAGTGCACAGAGGTACATATTTTTATAAGACCAGGTTGGAAAAGTTTTATTCCTTTTCACTTAAATGTTATGCAAGTTACGGAAGAATTTTATCCCACATGGTTCCTTGCACAAGTTTATGTTACCACCTCAAAACATTTAACATAGTGCTTGATTTGTATACTACAGTAACTCACAACCAGCCCCGTATGAATAGTTAAGTAAACTTGCTTGGTAGCCCACCTGGTACAGCATTGCACAAGTAACAATAAAACAGCAAGATCTTTTAGAAGCAAGATAAATGTGTTTTGTTTTTATCTCACATTTTTTGTTGGCAAAGTTTAGGTTATGGTTCAGTGTTAGGTGCTTCACCTTTTTTAAATAACTTTTTCCGTTTACAAACGGCAAACAAAGACCAATAGCTAGGTTCATGTTAATCTATTTTAGATTAAAACAGAATGCATTTTCATATCATCACTCACTAGACATTTCACTTTAAAAATCATGAAATATGCAAGAAGCTATTTTTCCAATGGGCCTAATCAAGGATAAATGTGGGACTTTCCGTTATTCGAAGATAGCCTGTCCAGATACAGTACTCTCTACATTCTTGTATGCTCACTAGCAGGCTAATTAGTCTACTAGATAAAATATCCACATTTATTTAGCGTAAACTTATCTAGCAGAGCATGTAAGCCAAGTCTGGAGATTTTTTTTAAAAGACACATAGGGATCTTGCAATCATACTTGAGGACATCTTAACAAGATCTGCTTGTAGAGAACAGCTGCGCTGAGTTTCTGGCTTTACTTTTGAGCCAAGTTGTTAGCGTTATCTGCACTGGGATCTGGAGACCAGCGGTGGAGGTGAACCTGATGTCCGGCCCAGGCTCAAACAATGGGCCGCATGCACATGTTTGCCGTTGGATTTGTCACAGCGAGAACAAACCAGCTGTTGGAGGAGAGCATGTGGAGGAGGTTATAATAGATCAAGTGTGCAGCGTTTGCTGTGTAACAATAACAACGAAAGTTTGCTATTAGGTTTTATTAGCGTTGTAGTGTAGTGGAATACGTGTTGACAGTTAGCCATTCCCTTATAGGCTTAACTATCTGGCTCTCATTTGCTTATAAAATATGTGTGTTTTGAGAACAATTCACGGCATATGTGTACGCTAATGCTATAAAGATTTTAAAAACGACTTCATTTTCTTCTCATAAATTCGTCATGTTTGTTGAATTACATCAGTTATTGCACACATTTCTGATTTTGAGCTAGGCATTTCACCTCATATGTGTCTAGACAATAGGTCTAAATTGCTGTTTCCTCTTACCAAAAGGATCCTCTAAAATGACTGTCTGCTGAGCCATCAAACAATCCGGCTTCCTGGAGGGGTTGCGAGACTAGAACATTAAAAAGGGTAAAATAGGATGGTTTAGCGTTTAGGGGGTTTGTAGCCATAATTGGTAGGTAGAGTTTAGGAGCCTCAACTAGATGATGGAGGAAGGTTTGTAATTTGGCCCTCTACCACAATCCAACCCCCAACCCAGTACAAAGCTTTTATGGGGAAAATGAGAGATGGGTCAGAAAACGCACATGCAAGATGACGATGAAGATATTTTGGGTTTTCGTTATACTGTCAGACGTTTTTTAATATATCGGGTATTGGTTATCATTGGCTTAAATACAAGGCATATAGCTCACAATGTATAGTTCACAGAAAGTTCAAGTTCACCAATCATATGAATTGTGTTGTTTTTCGGAGCTAACACTTTGTCGAAAAGATCTCCAGTTCTTAAATCAAGATGGTTGCAGCGGTTAGCAAACAGTGACTGAATTAGGGTGACCTGTTCCTTTAATCCCAACAATCTACAGCTCTTCAGCGCGACATGGCTCAGGAAAACCCATTATTCTTTTAGAGATTCGGATTTTGCACCAGACTGCAACAAAATCAACACAGCACAGCTGACTACAGTGTTAAATCAAAGTCTGTCCGCCTCGAGCTCCTCTAGGTCTGCGAAAGATTTGAAAACATGTGGCGGTTGTCCTCGTTTTATTGAATTAGTGCCGTTAGTAAATTAAAAACAATTTGATCCATACGCTGTTGTTTGATTATTGCTTGTTTGCCATAAATCGAGCAACGATAACTTTAATTGCTTTGCTTACATGCCTGCCAGTGTAAAACAACTTCTCACTGAGCATTATATCATATGTGCATTATCATACCACAGTTTTAGCAATATCGAGGCATGAAACTGAAACATTTCCAGTCGTGTGTTTGGAGTCCCGCGGGGCAGCGCAACGTTCGTCATCAGTGACCCTTAAGTTTTAAAGTTCAGTAATATTGGCAGGCAGCTCCGTCTGCCCAGAAAAGTCTCACAATATCACGCCCTTATTCCCTCTGAGCTTTCTGCGTTTTTTCTTGATTGTTTTCTTCACTTGATGGTTATTGCAAGAGATAACATCGACGTCTGCTTTTCGACTGTTTTCTTTTTCTGCGTCCATTCGGTCTCTTCGATACAGTCCTGACCTCTCACTCGATGTCACGGGGTGAACGTCGACTCCGGTTATGAATTATGTCAATAACTCACCGGGATTTCCCTCTCTGGTCACTTAAATCAACTTTTATCAAGGTCGGACACTGACAGGAATTCCACTGGGGTTTGTCGGTGAAAAAAAAGAGTATAATAATAACAAGCAGACTTCGAGGTGTCAGCAGTCCATCTGTGTGCTGTCCAAGCATAGGCCTAACTGAAATACCTTCTATCACATTTTATTTAGAAATACATAAAAAAAAAAAAAAATTTATTTATATATTAATATTTATTGGTAATAATAAAGTTCATAAATAAATGTCAATTTACTGATTCATAACAAAGTAACATTTATTGTTTTTAATAATTATTACTTTATTTTATAATAAATTAGAAAATGTATGTAGTGCTGTCAAAGGATTCATCTCATCCAAAAGAAAGTTTGTGTGTATACTGTGCAAATATATTTTGTAGCTATGAATACAAACACATGCATGTATATATTTTAGAAAAATATGTTCATGTATTAAGGAAATGTATATCAAATATATAAATGTATATACATGTAAATATATTCAAAATATATACTGTATGTGTGTGCATATAAATATAGACAGTGTACATATATTATGTAAACGATTATTTTTTGATGCGATTAATCGACAGCACTAATTATGAGTAACAATATCACATCCATTATTTTTAATAATTATTCATTGCTTTATTTTATGCTAATAAATGCATTAAATATTCATGAGTAAATAAAGTATTTATAGATAATTAATAAATGTTGTTATAACAATAATTATACTATATCTACTATTTTATATGAAATATATTTATTATGTGTCAGTAAATATGTATATGATTTGAATAAATATTTATTACTTTATTTTTTTTGAAAAAAATCAATGCATTATTTGTTAGTAAATACATTAATAAATAAATGCATTAATATGGTTAGTTGCCTATTACAAGTAATACATTTATTTTTAATTATTATTACTTTATTTAATAAAAAAATTGAGTTAAATTTATTTAACTAATGAAATGACACCTTAATTATTTTTTAATATTTGTTGAATTCATATATTTTACATTTTTTTTATTATTACTATTACTTATTTTATAGTAAAATGTATTTATTATTTATCAGTAAACCTTTTTTTATACTGAACAATTTCCTTTTTTTTCAATTCATAATTAATAAATGTATTGTTTGTTTGCAAGGATGTCAGAAATAGTTCTTGTATAAGCCGTTATACATACCACATATTTTCAGCTTCATTTATCCTCTTAAGACCCTGTGGGAATTTCTCAGAGACTGTATATGCCAGAGACATAACAAATAAATAGGGAAAGAAATCTTTCAGTATTCTATTAAATATTATATATATATATATTATATTATAAAAAATGTTTGATGCAAAGCTTTTGCTATTTCTTAACGCATCAAACTGGCTAAAATGAGGCTAAAGTGGCATCTCAAGTCTGATGTGGATCCTTCTCTGAAGCCCTTCTGTTTTTCATTGAGGCTCGTGTCTCAGTTACAGCACTTTCATTATGTCTGTGGGTTGGAGCTCTGTGTTTAGCCCATGTGGCCGGTACAGGCAGCACGCTCATGATTACAGGCCATCTTGGGTGATGAGTTTTGTGGGCTCATCGGGGGTTAAGCATGATCCTTGATTTGCAATAGCGGTACAGTACAAGTGCCCCCCTTCAACACCAGGAGAACAGCATGCTAAAAAAGTCAGCAATATTTAACGTAGAACAGTATTTTATTGTTTTTTACAGCAGCTGTGAAAGTAACAAGCAGCATGGGTCGTACAAATTAAAGCACCACCAAAAAAAAACAACAACGTTGTGTTCTAAAATTAAAACTGACAGCTTCGAATGGGAATTTCCATTGTGACATTTTAGACAGTTATAATTTAGACAGTTGCATAGTTTAGTAACAACTGGAATAATTGCATCCCTCCCAAGCTGCCTCTTTGATGTATTTAATCAAACTAAAAATTAAAACGCCACGAACTGTCCTTGCCAAAAGCTAACCTGTGTATTAAATCTTAAAGATAAGACGAGCGCAATATAAGAGAAAAAGAGTTACATCAGCATAGCAGCTGAACCTTGTGTTCGATAACATCAGTACGCTCTCATTAGAACCATATGTGACATCATTATAGTGTCACAGGCCCAGAGAATCCACCCTCGCCACGGCAACGCTGATTTACGACTAGTGTCTAATTAAGGTGCAGCGTCTGGGGGTTTTGTGGATATTGGCTCCGGGGGAGGTTTAGTGCACGGAAAAACCTACAAGAAACAACACTAAAATGAATAAAAAAGCATCACAAATTATGAGATTAATAAATATTTCTATATTACAACAGTCATTCATGACTAGATTCTAATTAAGGTGTCTGAGCTTTTGTAAAAGCGGGCTCCAAAAAACATGATAAATTCAAAATAGAAAAGTGGTCTAAAAGAAGTCCCCAAAATAAAGAAATCAATGAAGTAGAAATTAAAATGAAGTGTATATAATGTAAATATATCTGTCTGTCTGTCTAAAACTAGATTAGAATATCATTACATTTGGCAAATATATAGTACAGTACCATATTTGCATAACTAATACAGTAGAGAGAAACAAGATATAGATATATGTACTTAATCTTATGTATGTATGTATCATAGTAACGTATAACGTAATATAAAAATTATATCAGATTTGGGTGTATATGGATGTGGGTTGACAACAGGGACGGATTATGGTCTGCGTGGGCCCCTGCGCAGAACGTTCAGACAACATTTGCACCTTCCCCTGAGCAAAACCCTCTGACAACATTCACAACGTTCTCCTGGGCTAGAGCCCCCTGCACCCCTAGGGCCCCTGGGCTGCGGCCCCACTGGAATTGGACTGTGTTGGTGTGACAGCAAAAATGGCGAAAAATTAAACGTTACATACAAATAACGTAATCTTATAGTTCAAAATAGCAGACAAGAGGTTTAGCTTAAATGTTAGAGTTGTTTATCTATCTATCTATCTATCTATCTATCTATCTATATGTTTATTGCTCTTTGTTGACTATTTATTGTTTGCAGCTAATCTGCCACATTGCAAAATATTTCTCATTCATGTAACTTATTAAATACTTGTTTTATCTTTTGGGCACGTCTTGCTGATGTGTGATTATACCCTGTGGTGTAAGCTTTGATACACTCAGTTTATGAAGGTGTAATTAACAGGGTGATGATGTGGTTTTCCGTGTGTGTTCAGACCACACGTCCACGCGCTCTTAAGTCATGTGGGTGGTGTAAGTTGCTTGTGACATGAGATTTCACTGACGGAACATACATAATGGACAAGGGTTAAAAACGGCAGCAAGGAAGCAAGTCACTGACCACGGGTGAATAAAAGAAAAAGAAAGACACGACTGAAGCGTAAAACACGTGTTTGCGTGAAAAGTCATGCTTTGGTTCAGTCACAACTAATCTAACAAACAACGGCGCCTCCTGCTGGTATTGATCTGTGTTGCAACATCATCCCTGGACAACAAAACCAGTCATAAGTGTTCATTTTTCGAAATTGAGATTTATACATGTTCTGAAAGCTCAACAAATAAGCTTTCCATTGATGTATTTGACCGAGATACAACTATATGAAAATCTGGAATCTGAGGGTACAGAAAAATCTAAATGCTGAGAAAATCACCT
>JAUCMU010000047.1:5840685-5854086 GCA_032275025.1 Enteromius treurensis | reverse complement strand
ACCCATACAATGTATTTTTGGCTATTACTACAAATATACCCCAGCGACTTAAGACTGCTTTTGTGGTCCAGGGTCACGTATAGAAAACTGCATCTGTGTTGTTCTGCGCCATTATAATTTGATTGTACATCAAATTACAATAATTACAAAAACGTTTATGACTGAAGTTAAATAACAGCAGGAACTCTATAAATACATATTGTACTATATTATTTGCCAATGTTAATCATATTAATGCTATTTACATGCTAATGTATAAAAAGCTACAGTGCATGGGGGCATTTAGGACATTTTATTCATTTTAAAGCGTATTTTTCTTCATATGTGCTCCATATATGTGACCTTGGACCACAAAACCAGTCAAAAGGGTCCTTTTTTTTTTTTAAATGGAGATTTACACATAATCTAAAAGCTGAATAAGCTTTCCATTGATGTAAGACAATATTTGGCTGAGATACAACTATTTGAAAATCTGGAATTTGAATGTGCAAAAAATCTAAATATGAAGAAAATCTTAACAATGCATATTTCTAAATTTAAAATTAAGTTTTGATATATATATACAGTAAGATATTTACAAAAATATCTTCATGGAACACAGTCTTTACTTAATATCCTGATGATTTAAAAAATCTAAGTTAAAATCTATAATTTTGGCCCGTGCTGCTGGTGACTGATTTTGTGGTCCAGGGTCACATATATTCTTCTTAATCTATTCCCATAAAATTCCATTAGACTGCTGTCCATTGAAATCATAAGCACTTTTCTGGCTTGGTTCACATATTATCTCTCATGTTGTCTGTTTGTTCTACTAGATCACTTTAAATCTACGTCATCACATATTTCTAAAGGTGTCCCACAGGGCTCAGTTTTGGGCCCTTTATTATTTATCTTCTGCCCCTTGGGAACATTATCACTTTCTCATGGGTGTTGTCCTGGACATCTTTTGAAGCACATAACAATAAGTTTACTCAAATGGCTTATTATTATACACAATATTAATTGCCTCCCCCAACCCTCTGAGGAGCATTTCAATGCATCACTTCTTGAATTGACAGTTGTTGTTGTTTTTTTTTTTTTTTTTCAGTTTTTAGACAAGTACATCAAGTCTCTTCTTATTCGACTTGTTTGAAGTCCAGTCTTATAAGAGGAAAAAGAGAAAGAAAATAAATAAAGAGCCATTACGTTGCTTCAAATTACTGATCAGCAGTAGAACGAACATGATCCTCACGCTGAAATCCTTCATCCACTGCCTTCACTGTATCTGTGAGATATCATCAAAGAATCAGACCTCACGAAGAGTTTAATGTCAGCATAAAAACTAATATCAAATCTTATTATAAATAGTTATCAATACACAGATGTTGTTATGTTCTAGTTTACCACCCTAACCTGAATTCACATTCCTTTTACTTGAGGTAATTATGTTAAAGCAATGATTTCAAATTCTGAACTTTACGCATTTGTCGTATGCTACAAGTCAAGAACTTAATCAAATAGAAAGCATTATACTTGACGCCACATTTTGCAGCGGGTCTTACCTGTGAATGATCCCCTGTGAGCTGAAACTGAAGATCTGTCCAGTGCAATGCGTTACGTCCCATCCATACACTCCTGTATATTCCTATCCTGATGCAAATGCAACAGGTACATTTTTCTAAATTTTCCTATCATCACTTCAGGAATAATCCTTGTGAAATTTTACTGCCCTATCACTTAGTTATCAGTATCAGTTATCTCTTAACTTTCTAACCATTACCAATAGGTCACTGACCATTTCATTAACTGATAAGTTAGTTGGCCGTTGAAAGAGTGCTTCATTGTCACACTTGGGTCAGACTTGCAACTTAACTTTTTTTCAACTTAACTTTGTAAATTAAAGGTTATAATTCACAACATTTAATTCACAAATTGATGAAATCAGACCCTCCATAGACAGCAATACACCTGAAATAATCCCAGAAACGTAGCAAAAACATCGGTTAAACAGTCCATGTGACATCAGTGGATCAACTTCTGTTTTGCGACACGTCAAGAATACCTTTTTTTGCGCAAAGAAAACAAAAATTACATAATTTAGTCACCAATTCTTCTCCTCTGACTTACGTCTTCCGCTATTTTAGAGAGTTTCACAACACAATGTATAAGACATAATCAACCTTGTTTACATCTGGGTGAAAACGTAATCTGCGGCTGTTTGTGGCAACAGGGGGAAGGGTACATTGTAATACTCTCTAAGATGGCGAAGACGTAAGTCACAGGAGAAGAATGGTATATGATGCTATTTTTGTTTTCTTTGCGCAAAAAAAAAGCATTCTCCTAGCGTCGCACTTAAATTGAGCTGTATTCCTGTCCATGGAGGTTCAGATGGCTCTCTGATATCATCACAAATATCTTAATTTGTGTTCTGAACATGAGCAAAGGCCTTGGAATGACATGAGGATGAGTAATTAAAGACATAACTTTCATTTTTCAAAGTCAAAGAAGCTTTATTGTCGCTTCAACCATATATTGCAGATGCGGTACACAGTTAGGTGAAACAACGTTCCTCCTAGACCAGAGGTGCTACACAGAAGAACACAGACATACAGAGATACAGACATACACGGAGCTAAACATTGAGCTAAAGAAAATGTGAATAAATAATTTAGAATTTAAATAAATGTAAAGCTAAGGATTAAAGACTAAAGATATATTTCAACTATGCTAATCAGGGATAGATTGTTGGCTTTCTAACTGTTTTACCTCTTCTCTGTATGCTGACTCATCGTTCTTGCTGAAGAGACCCACCAGTCGTGTCATCAGTGAACTTGATGATATGCTTAGAGCTGGACATTGCTCCACAGTCATGAGTCAGCAGAGTGAACAGCAGTGGACAGAGCACACAGCCCTGTGGAGCTCCAGTGTTCAGTGTGTTGGCGCTGTTCCTGATCCGGACTGACTGAGGTCTCCCTGCCGGGAAGTCCAGGATCCAGTTGCAGAGGGGGGTGTTGATGCCCAGCAGAGCCAGCTGGGTTAAGTAAAAGTTGCTTTAAAAAGGTAAAGTAAAAAAATCCCCTTGAAATAAACGAAAACACTGGTTAACTTTTGCTGATTACCCAGCATGCACTGCGGCAGGAATAAATAAGGTGGCTACTTTGTGCTGTTTGCTGACTTTATTCACAAAAGTATGTAATTTATACAAGCTTGCAGCAAATTTTCATTTTGAGGTGAACTATCCCTTTAAAATCCTCTCAATTGCATTTTCTATTCAGTGATTTAGTGGACTCAATTATTTTAACCCAATTAAATGATATATTCTCAAGCAAAATAATGTTTTGTGCAATTATATTGTGTGTAGTAAGCTTAAGACAGCCAGAAGCCTGACCGATCATCTTGTAGTTTGTAGCCAGGTAAGAAAATAACTAATAATTCCAATATACTGGCAATTACAACAGCATTTATGCAATATCTGGATGAATTTCCCCTTTATTTATTTTTTCAAGATATGCTTTTACTTTACTTTTCCTTTGGCTAAAGATCTCAAATGGACGAAACTAGACTTAACTAGACCATTAACCTGTTTATCACACTTTCCCCCAGTTTCACAGACAAGGCTTAAGCTAGTCCAAGACTAAATTGCATGTTTGAGCGGTCTCAGATGAAAATGTCTTCCTCTGATATATCTAAAAACAAGTCAGTGTCATTGTTCTGTGTTAAGATGCAGACCTGAGATATATTCTTATAAGGCATTTTTCTAAAAGTTGATTAAATATCATAATTTAACCAATGCTTAGTACTGGCTTAAAATAAGCCCCGTTTGTGAAACCGGGCCTTAATTTCACTGTCAAAGACAAGACTCTGGAAAATTAAAAGTTCTGTTTTTCAGGCTACCTCGGTCCCAAACATTATGATCTCAAGTTTTATTCTTTCATTCAGATAAAAAAAAAGAAAAAAAGACTTCAGGTGCAAAGAGAGAGTCTGAATTCTTGAGCAGCTCTGGTCTCAGGACTTTATTTTATTTGCCTCTAGAGGAAGCATAGGAAGTTACTTGTAAGCCAACTGTGCCATTTACTCTCACTATATTTCATAACATGTTTTCAGGCCACTATAACCATTCAGAAACCTTAAAGAGCACAAGCAGCCAATAAAAACACTTGACTCTTTAATTGGTGGCAAAGCTTTACAATGAACAAAACCCAATCAAAATATGAAAAATTCCAATGCACAGTGAAACATTTTACTACATCCCAAAGGGAAAAGAGAAAAAAAAAAGCTCTGAACACTGTGTGTTGCAGATCAAGTAAGAAGCATGTATGGTAACATCATGGCAGCTGATCTTGCTCTGAAAGCACCCTGTTGAAAATCCATAGATATTTATTTCGTCCAGCTGACTTTGGGAATGTCGTAATGCTCTGTCAGTGCGTCCAGGTGTCTGTTGAAATCCTGTAACACACAACAAATATTGTTTATCACACACAGGCTACCTACAATATGAATTTCAATGTTTGTAATGACAAACTCACCTCAACTCTTCTCTTATGTGTTTTGGAGGCCTTCTTTAAAATTCTTTCCATTTGCTATTAAAAAGTCACAAAGAGACAATACTAGTTTATCACCCAATAGCAATTTATGCACGACTGTAGAAATTACACTCAGGCCAACAATATCACGAATGCACATTGTGCAGTGTTGGGTTTAATGCATTACAAAGTAATTAATGACTATAATCTGATTACATTTCTCTGGAAAACTAAAGTAAAGGATTACCCTTGATTTGTTTGTAATTCGGTTACTGCTGATTGTAGTTTCAAGCATAACGTAACCCCTGTATTGTTCAACTAGGATAAAGGATTCATAAGTAATATATTCGTCGTACATACCCTTTTTTCTTGTAATTTGTCGAATGCCATCTGTGCTGGCGTCCTTTGATCAACATACACTTTCGTCGTAGCTTCTTCGTTTTCAGTGGCCAAAACCTGCTCCTCTAAACGTTTCCTTTCCTTGTCCTTCTTCTTCTTCCTGTGAAAACAAAAAGAAAAACGTAAACTCTAGTAACATAGTCACACATACATATAAAATGATATACGTTAACTCAACAACAACAACAACACCACTGAGCTAGCATAACAGCTAACGGCTCTCGTGAAGGCAACGCCAACACTTTACCACAACACACCTGGGTAAGCGTTAAAGCTAACAAATACATACTTTTTACTTGCTAAAGACACCCCTTTCAGTTTTAAAGAGCTTTTTTGGACGGTGTTGTACTCCGACATGTTAGCAAGCTTCTCTCAGTCAACCAGGTTTCATCCAAACAGATGATGTAACGTTAGCTTCGGTTTTACTGCCCTCTAGAGGACACGAGTGCTCAGTTTAACACAATAATGATGTGGGTTTACTTCTATTTCTTTCATATTTTGCGCATTCGTGGTTGTGTGACACAATGTTTACAAATTAGTATGGTGCTGCTTGATCTAGAGCGCTTTTGGAAACAATGACAGGGCTCCATTTGGGCAAAGAAGAGTACTATTTTGATTTTGCCTCTAGACTGTGTGCGTAAAGTGCGCATGCGCGTTGCAGTTTCACCCGGAAGTGCGTCTTACGTACATGTCCAGTTCAGACGGCATGGTGGAAGGTCTGCGGAGGCATAATGGCACATAGTGTACTTCATAGTTTTAAGAGGATAAACTTGCCTCTTGTTAATGTTTATAACGAGCTTTTTGTTAACACTCTACGGATTCAGTCTCGTGGTTATGCTAGTAAGAAGCCAGGTAAGGTGTGCTTTGTGTGCATTTGTGCCCATACAATGTCAACATTTAACGTTAACGTTACCCTGCAACTTCTGACCTTGTAGGACCGATTTTCAAAACATTAAGATTTAGTTTGGCTTATATTATATTATATTACATTATTTATATTCTATAATTATTTTACACTATACAATATTTTAATGTTGTAAAATGTTATTCTTGTCTTTCTTAGTTGCAAAAGGCAAAGGCAAAGGGATGGTAAAGGAAGTTCTTAAGGGTCCAGAAGTCTGTAAAGATCCAGTGAGACTTTGTACACATGCCGTTGGAGTCAACATCTTTAAACAAGGAGAGGACCCTTCTATTAAACCCAGGGAGGAATACCCAGAATGGTATGATGGTGTATTTTACTCTGTGCTTTAATAAATGCATTGATTGATGGAGGCTTGTTTCCTCCGCGGAATAAAACAGTCCTGCAATTTTATCCTGATTTTTTATTTTTGAATTTTATTATTATTTTGAATTGACATTTCACAAATTGCATTATTTTTCATAAAGTTCATATCTTGCCGTTCTATCTTTTCTTTCTTAGAATTCTACGTTAATATCTCAAAATTCTAACTTTTCTTTTTTGGAATTCTGAGTTTGTTTCATTTTATTCTCACAATTCTTCCCCCTCTGAAGTCTGAGTTTACATTTTGCTATTTTGACTGAATTTTTTATTTTTATAAAAAAAAAAATTATTTTGATTTAAAAAAAAAAATTAGTAACAATGTTTTTTGTTTGTTTGTTTATCTCTTTCCACCAATTACAATATGAATGAGGCAATTGTGAACTTCTATGTCACAAATCTGATATTTTTACCCTCACAACTTCAAGTGTATATCTTACGATTTTTTTTTTAATTTTTTTTATCTGAATTGTGAGATAAAAAAAAAAGCCTTCCGCCTTTATCTATATTCAATTTTTTTCTTTTTTACCCCACATTAGAAAAAATTCTGTATGTATTCTCAAATGCGCTATAAAAAACTATGCTTGTAAGTCAATTTACATGTTGTTCTATACCTCCAGGCTGTTTCAGTTGGACCTTGGTCCACCCAAAAAACTCAATGAATTGGAACCGGACAGTTGGGAATACTGGAAGCTTTTAAGGAAAGAGCATATTTGGAGACATAATAAACTGCATAAAGGCAAAAGGATGTAGAGAGTTTTGACAGAATCATGCAAGACCCGGGGGGAACCTTTGCTTTCCCAGCATTCACAGCGGACATTACCCGAGGCACAGGTTTCTCTGCTGGGTGGACCTCAGATATGGAGAAGGTCGTCGTTTCCAGTGCGAACAAATCAGTGCTGACAAAAAAAAAAGTCAACTCCTTAAGTTTTGCTACTGTGTCTGAGGATCAAGTGGCTGTGTGTTTGTTGTCGTTCTTTGTATAGCTGTTGTTAACATTGTTCTGTCATGTTAAAAAATAAAATTTCTAATGCATTTTCTATTCTGCGTGTACTTTCTTACAATCGTGAAATACTTGAAAATGTCCAAAAAGTGAAACTTCTAAAGAGTCTACTTTTTTAATTTCTAAATCTTTATCTGTTCGTCTGCATGTCTCTGTTATGCGAGGTGACGGGTTACATCCCTTTATCAGAAGTGATGATGGCTTGCTATAGGTCGAGAGAAGGTGAAAGTAAAAAGCTCGTGCAGCGCGTGGTGGGTGTGCATGCAAATACATGTTAGAAAGAGGAACTACTGACTGAAAAAGACAGAACTGCTGCGGATGTTTACCATACTGGTTTGCGGATTCTGATAAGCACTGGTGGCAGTAACTGATTCGAAGTGAGCTAAACGAGTATTTAGCGTCCGATTGATTGATTATTGATAAGTCGGCTGTGTGCAGCGAGATACTCTTGATAAATAATAGTATTTGTGCTGCGGTCGCTTAATAACTTACGTTAAAGAAGCCGGGATAAACTCACTTCCTGGTGTCTTAAGTTACCGTATAACAGGTAGGTTAAGTGTACTTCTGTGCATTGCTTGCCGGTTAAGTTGAGATATTTAAGAGCCTTTTATTTGACATATTCCGTTTAGTGAGATGAAATCGAAGCGTGCCTATATACTGACCTGTGATCTAAATGCAGTAGTCTATATCCAGCTTTACTAGTGACGTTGGCAATGGTGTGATGGAGTACGAAAACTTTGAATTAATTAACTTTGTGGCTGGTAATTTAAAGTTACATCTCCTAAACAGCACTGATAAACGTGTCGTAAAATGTAGGGCGCATGTGGTTCCGCGTTTTCATTTTAATACAGGAACAAAGTCAGGCTTAATATAAAACACGTATTAAGCTTAGTGGTGTTTTTCAATATGATTAAAAATATACAAAAGAAGTTCAGAGATTTAAGAATGAAGCCTTTCAAACGCCATGTACAGAAATGTAATTTTTATATTCGCCTCGGGAATATAAAGCTTATACAGGTGTTGTGCCGAATTTTGACTCCCCTCGTTGAAATCAATTGTAATTCTAACCCCACCCCTAATCTAACCCCTCCCCCACACCTAACACTAAACCTACCAATACTATTGTGCCAGTCCTTGCTGATTAAAACCCCTTTTTTTAACGTTAATAGTATTGTAACGTTATTCCCAATTTGGTTTCGGTTACTCTAATAAACGTTTTATTTGGTGAACAAAAAAATATTTAAGAATTGTAGCATTTAAATTACAACCAACCCCCAATAAATAAATAAATACAAAAACAATATGAAGTTTTTATTTTTATTTTTAATAGTTTTGATATTTATAAGGTGATATAAGCTGAGTGGCTAGACATTAACCACATCTTTCCCATTTTGTGAGGGTTTAGGTAACAACATATTTGTTAGGAAATTCTATTTTTTTTTTTAATTATTATTATTATTATTATTATTATAAAACCAACAAAACTGGCTTTAAACAATTATGATGACCTTTTTTGGATCCATTTGAAATGTTGACCGCTGTAACATTTCTGTCTGTATCAAAAACTTGTCATTTATTTCTCAGATACTCATTTACCAAATTATGGAGGACAAGAATTTGGGTATAGAAACCCTGAACGAGGCAGCGCTGAACAGACTCGGTTACATGCTAGACAATCTAGAGTGTGGTTGGAAACAGCTGGCGAAGGCAGTGGCTGAGCAGCCACAGTTCTGCTATAGGTAGGTCTGTTATAGGTTGAATAACTAACCCATGTTGTGCATGGTTATGATCAGTTCAGTTCAGTTATAGAATCTGCTTCTTTGTAGTGACAAAGAGCTGACTGACTGCTCACTCAAAGTGCTTAGCCCGCATGGCAGTCCTGGCCGACACCTGCTTGCCCTTCTCGCAGATAGAGGGTGCACCTTGGCTTTCCTGCTTCAGTGCCTGAAAAAAATCGAGCACAGAGAGGCTGTGGGATTTCTCACTACAAATGGTAGCTAAATGTAGATATAACTGTAATGATGATTTATTCTTGAACGTTTCTTCACCCTCACTGTGGTGAGCCTTTGTGGTTAATTTGATTTGGGAACCCAAAGGCTGAAGAGGGTGAGTCATTTCACCCAGGTTTTGTTTGTATTTTTGGGTAGTGATGGGACAGATTGATATCACACTGCAGCCGCAGAATCAGCGAGCACCAGATGGGAGTCCTGTAGTTCTTAGCTGCAGAGCGGTCGGACCCATGGAGCTCACGTACCAGTGGTTCAAGGGGAAAGATGAGGTCTGGTGGACTACATTTGGAACTCAACCTACTCATCTGAAATATTATCCTTAGTCTGGTTCTTTGTGGTATCGGTAGGTGCCGGGAGGCAATGGCCCAGAGCTGGTGCTGAATCCCGTTAGCGTGGCTCAACAGGGCCCCTACATCTGCCGTGTGAGTTCTGGGGACAAGTACGTCTTCTCCAACTGGGCCCATGTACGTCTAGTGAGGTCTGGAGGCGCAAGCGCAGGCATGTGAAGATTTCACTTTCAATTATAAATGAATCAAATTTCCTTTATCACCAAGGAATTACATCAATTGCAGGTTCCAGCAGTGGCTACTTCCCTTCGTCAGCTAGTGGTTTGTATATACTTCAGCAGCCTAAGCCTCAAGCGTTGATGGAAGGAGATACTCTGTATCTTGAATGTGCGGTTCAGGCCAACCCGCCTCCCCAGTTCCAATGGTATCTTAACAAACAGCCTATGCCAAACTGTACTAGAAGCATGTTAAAGGTACCCATGAAAGCCGAATAAACTAGTTTGCATTTTAAAAAGCACTATATGACTTGACTTGACTTGACTTGAATTTTCATCGAATTTACTGTGTGGGCTTGTCTACAGATTCCTTGCATAACCACAGCAGATAGAGGGATATATTCTTGCAAGGTTTACAACCTCTATCATGAAGCGTGGAGTGATCAGGTTCAAGTAAACATCGGTAAGGTGCAACATGGTCCATAATCGTTCCTCTAAATGCAAGCAAAATACATCAACCGAAGCTTTTTCGTTATATAGCATGGCCTGTTTTCACTTAGGTCCTGGTTCCTTTTCTGAAGTCTCATGGGAACCACCTAAAGTAGGTAAGCACGATCTGTTTAACGCGAAGATTTGAACACATCTACTGATCATTTCTTGTCACTTACATGCCACATATATTTTACAGGTGCTCCTGACGCGAGTCCAAGGCAATTGGGTGATTGTTGCGGTGAGTGATAAGCAGAAGTGTGGTTGCTTTCTGCATTTTTTTTCGTAAAAAGGATTTGCTTTGTTAATTCCGCGCTTCACAAATTTCTAGCCACTGATAAGGTAGCATTGCTTATCGGAAACATGAACTACCTGCATCACCGGCAACTGAGAGCTCCCATGGCAGACGTGCATGAATTGACAAACCTTCTACGCCAGTTAGACTTCAAAGTCGTCGCTCTGCTAGACCTCAACTGGCAGGAGATGAATAGTGCTGTTACTGAGTTCTTGCTGCTGTTGGATCGAGGCGTTTATGGTTAGTTCCTAGTTGCATAATAAGGGGTGTAACGATAAATCAGTTCAGCGATTTTCCTAATGCATCGTTATACTTTCTCGAATCGATTTAAACTTTTTCAACAGCAGAAGGTGCTCTTGGCTAGTTTTTAATTGCACACACAAACTCTCACGAAGGCGACTGCATGTGCATTCAACTGAATGGTTAAATGTACTCGATGCACCTCCGCTTTTATTACGCCAGATTAATGTAAACACAATCCACTGTGAATACTGTTTTAATTCGGTTCAACCTTTTTGAACTTTATGAATGATTATTTTAAGATTAAGTGGTGTGTGGGTAACAACGTGTCCTAACTTCACGCGACGCCATGATACATGCTAAAACGATCTTTTCCATGTTAATCTGAGTTTTTGTCGGCACACGAAATTTCTCGTTTAGAAACTGTTTCTCTATCGGCAGCGTCGCAGCTGGAACAACAGCATACAAACTATATGACAGTGGATAGTCTCAGATGATTATGTGCTTTATTCAACATGTCCAGTATGAGCTCAAATGATCCTACATGATCCTATAGGTATACTGAAAGCAACAACAGACTGTTTACCTCATTTCTTAAAATTAAATTAAAGCAAAGATGACCGTTAAAGCCGAACTGACTGCAAACCATCGAGTCTATTCCATAACAGATGTAATCAGTCTCTCAGTATTTAAACCTTTTTAAAATCATTAAATGTAATGTTTCTGAATTAGATTATAAACGTATAAATTTTGTTGTGAGACCAGTGCGCTTGAAATAGAGAGCCCGCCCACACACTTCTGATTGGCTGTGATATTTGATTGATTCTGTCACCTCGTGTCTAGTGTGGACACCCAAATTGCTTGTCGCTGGAATCTTGTCCCGTCGCGTGTAGCTAGGACATGGTGTAAGTAACTGAAAGCAAGCTGTTTCTAAAGCATGCCGTGTCATCTGCTGTTGAAACTAAGCTCAGAATCGATTCCAAAGAGAACTGCGATGCATTAGATTAATCGATTTATCGTTAAACCCCTATTGCATCATTTGGATTTCTGTGACTGTAGAGATTTCTAAGCTTTCTAATGAATACCTTTGGATCCTTTCATCCATGTCCACCATTTCAAGGGCTCTTGTACTTTGCTGGCCATGGCTATGAAAACTATGGGAACAGTTTCATGGTACCTATCGATGCTCCTGCCTCTTATACCTTCAAGCACTGCCTCTGGGTGCAGGATGTGTTGCAGCGCATGCAAGAGCGCCAGACGGGACTTAACGTCTTTCTTTTGGACATGTGTCGGAAACGGTGTGGTTAAGTCATGAGTGTGTCAGTTCTGAAATATTGCGCGCATAAAGCTTTACTTGAAACTGACGTCTGCTGTGTTCATTCAGAAACCCAAATGATGAGAGCATCCCGCAACCTGGTCCCTTGAGAGTGACCGCGAACATAGTGTTCGGATACGCAACGTAAGTCTAACGCGATGACAATGATATAGATACCTAGAAATTGCGATGATCATTTTCACGTTCTGGATTTAGGTGTGTTGATGCCGAAGCATTTGAAGTAAATAAAGACGATCTCTCTAATGGAATCTTCATGAGCTTCCTGAAGAAAAGACTGATGGAGCCGGAGAAGGTCTCGGTCATACTTGACAAAGTAGCAGAAGGTTTGGGGTTAAAGATGTTCAAATCATTAGTTTGAACTGCTTTTCAGACAAAAAATGTCACATAAATAAGACATAATTATGCAATATTCCTCTTTATAAAAAAAACAACAACACAGTTTTACAGAGTCGGTGTCTATTACAGACATGGGCAGGTGTGACATCACTCGTGGTCGCCAGGCTCTAGAGCTGCGCAGTAATCTCTCAGAGCGTCGTGCCCTGACAGACAGCATTCAGGCTCCAACTTGCCAAATCACAGCGTCAACGCGAAACTTACAGTGGTCCATCGCGCATGGTGAGACCTGTTCTAAAACACAACCCTTTAGTTTACATCCTTATGTAAAGTACTTTGGCTGTAGATAAAATAATGATAAACGTAATGATGATTTTGTGTAAACTGTTCCAGTCATCCCAGAGAGCCGCTGTCTTAAGTTTGAATGCGGTGCCAAGGTACAGCTAGGTTTCGCTGCAGAGTTCTCCAACATCATGATAATCTACACTCGGATATTGGAGACACCTAAAGACATCGTGACCTGCTCTGCTCAGCTCTCCGACTTTACGGAGGTCTGCAAAGAATCGATTGAGTCCTGTGAAAATATTTCCATGATCTGCTTCATATTGGTGCACTGATTGATTGTAAAAGCCATAGCCAAAGAGGAACTGTTTAAGAGGCATGTTTTGACAATTCTATAATTTCAGGGTCCTGAAGTAGACCTGAAGCACAGCAATCAGGAGAGTCTCCGCGAGGCTGGCAGCTTACTACTGTCCATGGATGATCTACTGCCTTTGGAGGAACCTCGGCTCTTCACTCGTATTAGCGCCCTGCAAAGGCTCAAGGTACGATATGAGCACAATATAATACAGGGGTTGGTCAAAATAAGGGAACACCTGGGAAATATTACTTCCTTAAAGGGATAAACGGGTTAAACGGTTTAAAGGGTCATTTTATTTATTTATCTATTTCAGTATTTTACCTACTCATATAAAATCTCATTTTATTGGCCACATTCACACAGCAGAAGAACAC
>JAUCMU010000047.1:5803395-5830699 GCA_032275025.1 Enteromius treurensis | reverse complement strand
ACTTATTGTCACTCCCCCTTTAATGCAGTCTCCGCCTTGTCTCCACACTCTACCCCCACCCCTTACCCCCAGTGAACAACGCCCCTTTTCAGAAAGTTTTTCAAACCAGAGGTGTGAAAAAGCACCTCTGAAACAGGGGGGTGTTGTGACCCTTTAAAGTTGAACAAAAATGAAATGTACAAAAATCAGTGGCAACTTATTTTTGGTGGGATGCCATGAATACCCTTTAAAACGGTGCTGGTTTTACTCGTGATGATGTTTATATATTTCTGTCATTGAGACTACAGATGCTGAAATCACATGCGGTTCAGTCTATGCAAACAAAACTGCACATTCATTCATTCACTCATAGATTCACTTAATATATGGCTTAATATTTACGTATACTAGTCCACATGGTGATTTGAATTGTGTAATGATCTTTTGAATAATTCATCGTAACTTTTTGACAAATTCCGTGACATTTTGTTAAATTCCGCTGATTTTGAGATCACTATATATAATTTATAATTTACATGCATTTGTCTATAGGAGAGAGAACCGTGGCGGGATGCCAGCAGATAGAGACAACCAGGTAAGAAAAGTAATTGACGGATCTTAATTCGATTTGACCTTTGGGTACTCGGGGAAGGCATCTCATCCGATTTTCTCCATTCAAAGCACTTTTCAGATCGGGACAGACATGGCAGGGACAATCGTGACAATTGGAGTGGTGGATACGACAAGCGTGGAATGAATCCTTCAAGGCCAGTGCCAGGGGGGTGAGTTGTTTTTCCCTCATCTAGTCAGTTGCGCTCTGATCGTATACCTCTCTTTGTTTTTAAGTCTTTTTTTCTGCTTTTTTGTTTTTAGTCGTGACAACAGGGACTGGGAGCCTGGGCGAAAAATAGACGGGGACAGAAACTGGCAAGGTTTGTCCAATAAACATCTGTTAAGCTTAGAAAAGGTTGCACGTCCTTCCTCCCTTCTGATTTACCATCTTTCTTTTTAGGAGCAGACCGAGGTGTCCCGGGACAGGGTCACATGGCACGGGGTGGAATGGCAAGGTAGTGAGATTTTTTTATTTTTGGATTTCATTGTCTTGTTTGGACTGCAGTGAGAATCGTCTTTTTTGTTTTTCGCATGAAACTAATATTTGCCTCCTTTTGTAGCCGAGGCGGATACATGCAGACCGGGACATCCCAGTCAATCTCTGGAGCCTTAAACCGACCGAATCAGATGATGCAAGGTGGCGGAATACAGGGAGGCGGAGCCTTTGGCCGACGATATTAACTTGAGACCTCTTCCCTTGCGTTTCCCCTGTGTGTAAAGACACTTTGCAGCTTGTACATTGCCATTCAAGCTTTGTAATTGTATTTTTTAAGTCCACTTTTCTTTTCATGGTGTGAAGATGAACAGAAAATTGGTTACATTGTGTAAAGAGATTTTATTTCAGTTGTGTGTTTTGTTTTTTTTCTCCATTCCACGTCTTTAGATTTTAGTCATTTCTGTTGTACACTTGGTGAATGCTCAGGAATGTTTTGCTAAAATGAAACCTGTCTTTGACACCATTAACTTGATGTCCACTTGTTTTTGACGTGTTTCAATAAATTTATTGTGGAGTTTCTTTAAAGGAGAGCTTTCTTTTTCTTATGATGCTTATGATAGTATTGTGTTGCCATTAGGTGGCATTCTTAGTCTTAGCATTATTAGAGGAACTGAACAAAGTTTCATTAAACCATGAGAAGCATATTTTTACATGTTGTTTTTTTGAGTTAACTACATCTTAATCATTTCACATAATTTTGTCTGAACATGTTAACTTAATATTCCAGGTGTATTCAGTTATAGGTGAAAATCACCTTTTTGAGATCAAAATAGAGAACCTACGACATTGTATACATTCAGTGAGAAAGTGTTCGGTTGGGGGGTTTACAGAACCGTTATATATCTGTTACAAATGAAAAAACCTAAGTTTATCTATACATTTTAGTAAATAAACTGAGACCGGTGGCATCATGTCCGACAGCTAGCTAATAGCTTGCTAGCTACGTCTCGATTATTCAGAGCGTGATTAGCCTATTCATGGCGTAGGAGGATTGTGGGTTTTAGTAAACAATTATAAATAAACACTTTGTACATGACTTTTAAATGTCAAAAGAGCAAAAGCTGTGAATATTGTGTAAGTCTAACCACTGGCGAATTATATCTTATAATAACTCGAAGTTCCCTCGTTGCAATGTTTTATTTTGGTAGGCCTATATATATCTCAATGGTAGTTCCTTTTTGTTAGATGTTCCTCTTAGTTTTATTTATAAGTTAGGGGGCGATGTTGTCCCAACTTTGAACCTCTGCATATACAGTCGTGAATCTGTTTTCAGTTAATCATCATGACGACAAACTACAGGGGATATTGTGCATTGCTGGCTTGAAATTAGCCATGGTAATGTTATGGGATGTTGTTTGATCTTTCAATACAAATCAATCACTGCAGTGAAACTTTTTCGTGGGAGGTGGTAATTTGTAATGGCCACAAATTAGTCTTTTAAGAGTAATAAACAACAAAGGTATCAATAAAGATTATAAAATTGTATTATAACTTCGGTTTGACTCCAGTGACCCGATAACAGATGACATCTTGGGTGGTGGAAGATGTCCTGAAGTAACCTCTGCCTAAATGGATGCCTTCTTGGATGATGTCACTAACTTAGATCAGGTCGTGCTCGAGTGGCCAACGGCGTAAAGGCTGAAGGTGTTGGAGGTGGAGTCAGATTTTCATTCCTAGTAAGGCCTGGAGGCCCTTAAACTTTTATTATGTTGCAATGTGCCAAAATTGTTCATAAATGTATGCACCCTGTGCAATCCTGACTGAACTATTATCGAAGAACTGCTGGTTGCCTTCGGTACTAATAATGATGCTGTTGGTTGTTTCAGGTCTGAATCATCCCGGGCTGTTTGAATTGGCACATGTGCTATTTTGGAAATGTGCTGATGTGTAGACCAAGCCATTCAGAGCAGAACCCAAGCAAGGCTGGAAATTCAATTACTGTACCACCCACCCATGAGAATTTTTGTTCGACCCCTGCAGATAGCTATACAATGAGATTTCTGGAAGTGCCCCAAATGAAAAAAAAAAAAAACCCCACACATCCTCTTTAAAGCCTTGGAAGCACATGAATGCGGGGGGACCTTTTTGCTCAGAACATGTCTTTGGCCATTCTCATGTTTCCCCCGAGCAAAACTCATTTAAAATTCCTATTGTACTTCAGCAAATGAAATCAAATTGTGGCCCTCCCTCAAAACAAGTCTGTATATGCCTGGTTAGTGTAGTTGAGGTATGTGAAACCGAAAAGCATTCCTCTCTTGAATAGATTTCAAGCATCTAGTGAGCTAAGAAAACATGGTAGCCGCACTTTTGAGCGCTTCCAAGATTTATCTGCTGATATATATTTTATCTAGAGGACATTTTACAGGTAAGATATGCCTTCATGCTTCGTCTCACGGGTGGTGGGTTTATCTGATGTTATGAAAGGACATTTGTTGGGGTTATTGAAGTGTTTTTGGCCCCTTGCATTGTCCTGCTTCCCCCAACTTGCCTGCAGCAAAATCAGATATTCTTTATTATTCAGATAAGAGACAACTTCAATCATAATTGGTGGTCTTGCTTAGGTTGGGTTAGCAACACTATTATTGTTCATACTTAGGGTTAGCGATTTGAAAGACCCCCAAAATATTATGCTTTGGTGTGCAACTTAAACTGCACCTTTTGTGCCACTACACCACTTGCAAGTGCTATTACAGCCAAAATGATTTTCATCTGATAAATTTAATAAAATGGACTATTTTTGCCCAACAACTGTTATACAGACAGGTCAGTTATTTTGACTTTAGCCATTGAAAACACTGTAGTATATGAGTATAATAGCCTATATGAAAACAGCACACAGTATGGGATGTATTTTATGTGGCTTGCTTAAAAAATGAGTAAATAGGCGAAATAGCCAACAACTGTTGTTAATGTAACTGTAGAAAAAGTTTAAACCAGCCTAAGTTGTTTCATTAGACCTAGCTCACAGGCGGTCCAAGCTGGTTTTCAGCCAGAGGTGAGCTGTTCCTCCAGCTTGACCAGCTAAAAAGTGACAAAAACCTTTACTCACTGTCACAGCTTTATGGTAAAGGAATTTATAACTGAACTGGACTCCAATTTAACAGAGTATCCTTCGTTTTTAAATGTTTCAGAAGCTTTACAAGATATTAGCAAGTACATAAAGCACTATGAAGGCCTGTCCTATGACCGAGAGCTCATAAAACAACAGCACCAGCGCATCAGACGCGAGACGCATCCAAACAAACAAGAGCTTCATCTGAACTTCAACGCATTTCAAAGGTACTTATGATTTTTAAGACGTCCATCATGCTTAAACATACACTTTTTATTGAGCACCACTTTTATTGGCAGGGATTTCCATTTACGTCTCAAGCCAGATGCCAAAGACTTCACGGAAGATTTCAAGGTCCAGTCAGAAGATGAAACTCAGATGGTGGACCTCTCTCACATATATTCGGGAGTACTAGAAGGTAGGCCGTCCTGAGATTCATTTGTAGTTTTAAATACCACACGATTCTTATGTATAATTATTGTTACTAAGATGAAACCATTCTTGTCTCAAAGATGAGAGTGAATCCTCATGTCAAGGGTCTTTCCTCGAGGGCCAGTTTGAAGGCTCCATCACAACAGCTAATGGGACGTTCTACGTCGAGCCCATTGACAGATACACCTCCTCCAAAACTGACCACCATTCCATCATTTATCACGAGGATGATGTGGGTGAGTGATTATTATGTATTTCTTTCTTCACTGAGGTAATGTTGAGAATAAGTCCTAACATTATATTGATTGTTCAAAGAGCAGTCTATTTATACCACAAACTACAATGATGAACAGTAGGCTGACAATGACCGCAATGCATTTATTGTTCAGCCAAGCCATTTTTAAACCTAATGATCTTTTTTCTGTCAATTGACATGGAAACAATTGTTTTAAGTAGTAAGTCTAGAGAGGATTAAATAGATCTGTCATGCACTGTAAAGTAACAGGATTAGATTTGCTCAATGGTGTAATGAAAACAGTCTGAGACCATATTAAAAATATGATTATTTTGTCTCTTTTAAGGATGTTTTTTTTTTTTTGTCAACTCTCAACTTTTTTTTTTTGTACTGTATTTCGATTTAGTGTTCTCAGACGTTTGTACCCTGAACTGTTTTGATGCAGTTTCTGGGATTTACATTTGCGTCTGTGCACCTCGTTCACAGGGGTCGTAAAACGACACTTGTTCCTGTCTTTGTATAGAAGGAGGTAAACATTGACAGAGAAGAGTGTATGTATAGTCTGTGGATATTGATGGTCATATGATCTCGTGGTTAAAGTCACACCATATGCATGTGGTTTCAAGGTTACTCTAGAGTATTTCCCATGGATGCAGGGGATTGGTGTGTGTGTGTGTATATATACAGTATATATATATATATATAATATATATATATATATACACACACAAGGCATTACTGTCCCCCTACAAAACCACCTCTGCCAAGACTTGTTATTGTGCATGTGTGTTGTTTTGATTGCTCCTGTTGTCCTTATTTGTAAGTCACTTTGGATAAAAGCATCTGCTAAGTCATATATATATATATATATATATATATATATATCATCAGTTATGTTAAAAAATAGAGTTATTTTAGATTTATTTGGATGACACATGCAATCTTATCCAGTTTTGTTAAATTTACTATAAAAATACAAAAGTATACTTACCATACTACGAGTCTGTATCTGTGATTCTAAAATTGTTGGTACACTCAGTGTCAGTGCAAAAATAAAGTAATACAATTAATGTATTATTATTTACTAATTGTTAAGAATCACAAGATGTCTGTCCATAATAATATACAGAATTATTTAAAAATTGCTGAAAATCATGATTTCTTCTTGTCCACATTAGTCAGTGTGTTTTTCCCATCATTTATCAATATGTAATCAAAATATTTTATAGTACTTTTCTTTTGGCAACATATTATTTATTTTATTTATAAAAGCCCTAAATAGTTACTTACTTAATTCTACAACATTCAATTATTTTAAAGTATTTTTCTGTCCCTAAATCTTGCATCAACTCTGTTACCAAACATTTATTTCCCTTTAAATTGTTGAAATTATCTCTCAGAATTGTGTAAGTTACAGGAAATGATGTCACTTTTACTCACCGATAAGATTTAAAGCACTGAAAAATATCTTTGCTCTCTCTGAAAAAATAGCTGAATCTAAAAACCTCTTACACCAAGAGTTATTTTTGAAACTTCAACTCTGTTACCACAATATCAAAAAGAAAATAGAATTTATTGGTTTATTTAAAGCTGTTTTCATCATGCTTTCATTAGTGTCATGTTTTCTTAACATTTTTAACACGTTTTTTTAACGCTTTTTTGGGGAAAAAAAATAATTCTGTTATACTGTTGTTAAGACTGTTACCTTGGTAACAGAGTTTGGCGGTGACAGACGGAGACACCAAATGTACCCGCAATTCTAGAATGAGTTATATATATGTATACAAAATAACAAAAACAGATTATATACAACCCTTAAACGGTGTACTAATTTGCAGCAATTTAACCGGATTTCCTGTTTGAGTCACTTAAAGACTAAACCTGATTGTACATATCTGTTATTTATACTCATCCCATTTTTGGACAATGCCGTGGTTTGTCTGCCATCTGGAAGTTAAAACTAACAGGAAGAGGAGCAACTTTGATTAAGTTTAATTGCAGCTGGCTGGGTAAAGGAAACAACCAATGAGAGTTGACCACATGAAAAACACAGATATGAACACAGGATGGTTGGGCAGGTTTGTACTTCATCATCAGCTCACTGCCATATCTAAATGCTTGGGTTTGATTTCTATATATCGTTTAATTCAATAAGTGCTGGTTGATCTATTCCATGTTAGTCTTCTATTTTAATTCCCGCTCTCCTCTAGTGTGGATTGTTTCTCGATAAATTCAGGCATATTTTTCCTCAAACAACTCCCGGAACTTTCTTGCTCTGGTCTCCACATGAACAACTACTTGAAAGAGACACACGCAGGATGAAGCCAAAGTCTGGAAGTAATTCCATCAACGGGTCAATGCCCGACATTTACCCTTTCTTCCCACATGCTCCGTTTCTCTCTACTCAAACGACTCTGCTATAGCCTTTTTGTTTATAGAAACTATTATCACGTTCCAAAGCATGATCTGAAGCCAGTGGTGGATTCTTGCTCCCCACCTCATTTACATTTAAGCATTCTTATTGGTTGATTCTTGCGCACCAGGATGGCGTGATCCAATCATGTTGCTCCTCTAGTTAGTGTCAACTTGACATTTATTCCCAGCTAAACTCTTTTACAGTATATGTAAAACTTAACCAGGATGTCAAACCACCTGACTTCTCACAAGCTTGTTTTTTTTGCCTCAAATTAATGTTTAATCGGATTTGGGTTGTTCTTGAGACCTACCTGAATGTGAATTCATAATGTAAAACCTTCTAACTGAAGTCTGAGAGTCTGTTACCCGAAGGTTTAAGGTCGTACCGTCTATGTTATGTCTGGTTTGGGTCAAGATGCACCGCTAACACAAATAATCAGTGCAACTGTTTTTTTTAATAGTTGATAAAAGTTTCCATGAGAATGTTTTTAAGTTATTCTTTAAGAATCATAATAAAACAATGCGATTGATGTGTTTTTGAAAGGCTTTTGAATCACTCTAACATTATTTTCTTAGTTTAAACTTTTACCACTTTAAATACATTTTTATGTAACGGGTTCTATTGATGTTCATGGAACCATAAATACCTATAAACCTTCATTTTAAAGAATGTGGGCACTTTGATTTGGGCTAGTTAGCATCACCAAAAACAGCCTAACAACCAGAAACACACTGAAAACACCTTAAACCCTTACAACCACCCACAAGCCTCACTCTGGCAGTGACTTTTGAATGGCTTTTCGAAAGAATACAATTTGTGTTCTTCCCTTCAAGTTAAGACAACATTACAAACAAGATAATAAAGTTTGTAGGCAAAGCCTAGCTAGAAATTATAAAGTAGTTTATAGAAATCATGCTAGTAACATGAGTTTAAAAAGTTTAAGTTTGAGTTTTCAGTCTTAAAATTTAGAAATAGTAAGATTACAAAATCAGATTATAGATAGATAGATGACTAGCATGTTGTTAGCATGATTAGCAACTAAGTAGTATATTGCTATCATGATTAGCAAGTTTGTAGCATGTTGGTAGCATTACTAGCAAGTTACTAGCATGTTTGTAGCATGATTAACATGTTACTGGCATATTGCTAGCATGATTAGTAAGTTAATAGCATGTTGTTAGCACGATTAGCAGGTTACTAGCATGCTGCTAGCATGAGTGGCACTTTACTAACATGTTGCTAACATGTTTCTAGCATGATTAGCAAGTTACTTGCATGTTGTTAGCATGATTAGCAAGTTAATAGTAAGATCTTAGTATTATATGCAAAATACTAGCATATTAGCATGGTGCTAGCATGATTTAGATAGATTAGAAATAGT
The DNA here is from genome assembly GCA_032275025.1 of Enteromius treurensis. Lineage (NCBI taxonomy): Eukaryota > Metazoa > Chordata > Actinopteri > Cypriniformes > Cyprinidae > Enteromius > Enteromius treurensis. Next base: position 5,822,096 of record JAUCMU010000047.1, on the reverse strand, counting down.
AGTAGATAGAGTAGAAGCTTAAAGGAGTTTAAATTGATTAGAAATGGTACATAGTAGGGAATCGATTGAGACTCATTGGCTGCAGTGTGTTTAGATTTGAATTTTGAGAGTTGGAACTGGCAGAGTCTTGGCTCACCTGAACATTCCGTGAATGGGAGTCTATGGGACTTTTTCAAGTTTTAATCGCAATTTTTAGGAAAACCGTAAGTCTGATCAGTCTAAAAAGATATAGCACCCCGAGTCAGACCAGTCTGAACGTCGGGGCCGAGTTTGGTGGTTCTAGCTTAAAAGCTCTAGGAGGAGATAGTGTTTAAATTTTGGCTCAGAATAATAATAAGTTTAAATAGTAAATCAGTAAGTTGGCTTTTTCAAGCCAACTTAATAAGTTAAATTCAGGCTAACTACCATGTTGAAAAAAAACTGCACATGCTGATAAGGGGATGTTGGTTTAAGCTGGTTTATGCTGGTCCTTTGCCAGCACATGACCAGCATAGACCTGCAAAGGACCAACTTTAATTTACCAGAGTCAAGTCTACCAAAGTTGAGTACAGTTAGAAATTATGTTACAATGCAGTTTTCAACAGAGGTCAGAAGAGATACAATCGCCCAAGTCCCACTTGAGCAAGCGTGTCGGTTTTGCAACTAATTTGTCGTTTCAAGACTGTACAAAGGGGTCTAAGGTTTATGCAATTTTTTTGTCTGAATGTCTGTGTGTCATCTAGTCTTTTATTTCACAGGACAGTAATAAGAATGTATTTGGCCTCATCCGTGAACCACAAACAGCAGTTTTTATTGTGCAAGCTGTTCATAAAACAGTTCTTACATAAATCGTACAGCTTCGTGAAGGATTTACATGTTTTATTTGTTCTGTGTTTCCTGAATGAGGCCCAAAGGATTATTTATGAACATTTATGAAATATTTATGATTTGTATAGAATTTTTAATTTTTTCCTTTATTTTTAAGAGACCAGGATGGTGGAACCACTAATATTAAAACAACATTCTGATTAATTACCATTTGTTTGTTAGTTTTTTAATGTTAGTGTAATTTAAATTGTATTAATTTTATGTGCTTTCAACATTTATTTTTTAATCTTTCTGCTTAGATTTATTTTTAGGTTACTTTTACCCTCGGGTTCACAGACCAGGCTTAAGCCTAGGCCTAGACTGAAATATAAGTCTTAGCTGTTTCAACTGAAATAAACTTGCACTGACTGATCTTAAAATGTATCGGTGCTTTTGTTTTGTCTCAAGATGCACCCCAGAAATGTTATTTCTTAGCATGCTTATAAAAACATTAAGACTTAAACAACTTAATTGAACTACAGCCTAATCCTGGCTTAGTCTAAGCCCTGTCTGTGAAACCGGGCCTATGTCTTTTATAGAATATATATATCAGTTAATTTCTAATGCTTAGGTTTTTCATAGGTTTTAATTATTTTCATCTAATTTGCATTTCATTTAATTTCAGATTTACTTCAATAAATCAAAATGTACTTAAGGGCTTTAGTTTAGTTTTAAGTAACAATTGCAACACTGTCCGTTACAACACTTTTATTCCTTGTTGACATCTCCTAGGAGTCGACTCCCATATTATAACCTTTTAAATGTGTTTCCACAGACAGCGTTCCATCGAAACACGCTCATGCTGGCTTCTGTGGTGCCGAGCGGCTGCAGACCCTTGTCCAAAACCCCAGAGAGGTCAGACATGACTTCACCTCATTTCCTCAGTTCTGTCCTGTACAGCATGTCCTTACAAACCCAAATAAGCTCTTTAAAAGGAACACTGAATCGTTTTAAAATCAGATTTTGTAGAAGATAGAAATGGCCGACATTACATCAATGCTTCACAATGTCACTCAATAATTGTTTTGCTCTACCACCTTGTCCTGTTTTTAGGAGGCGACCTGCCGCATGGAAAAAAGTACTATCTGTCCAATCTATCTATTGTTCGAAGTCATTTACCCCAAAACGGGTGCAAGGACAACCCGCCGCGTCTTTAAATCAGATAACACACTAGCATTATATTTTAAGCTACAACACATCGCTTCCACTTGTTCGGTGGCAGCATTGAAAAAACAGATGTTAGCTTTTCCCTCAGTTTTCCCTTGACACCTCCTCCACGTTGTGAAAACTTCAACCTGGTCTCATAAAAATATGTACCTCTGTGCACTTTTCGCGCAACACCATTTTTATGTACATGACTGCATGTTTCGGTGCAGATTCAAAGAGAAATGTCCACTGAGTGGGGCTAAAACCAACCTGATCTCACCGCAATTCGTACATATTTTACGAGGTGGCTAATTCGTACGAATTTGTACAACCTCACTTGTACGAATTCATATGATTTATTCTAAATTGTACGTATTTTACGAGATGCCAATTTGTATGAATTTGTACGAATGACCTAAACATAACCCCGCCCCTAAACCTACCCATCACGCGGTTTTAGACAAATCGGTTTTAGACAAGAGTGAGGTCGTACGAATTAGTACGAATTGTCACAAATTTGGCACCTCGTACGAATATGTACGAATTGCTCGTGAGACTGTGTTGGCTAAAACACGTTCATTACCCTGGCACAATTTTTTTGCATTGATATGTTGCATGTTGCAGTGGTTCAGAATTCAAATGTCCGTGGACTGTCATTGACATTAGCCTCATTTCCATTTCCATTAAGATAGAGGCATACACCTCCTTTGTATAAATATATCCAAAATCCGCCAAATCTCGCCAAAATTATTGCTTTGACTCATCTTGAGAGGCAGAAGGTTACGCTTTAGCCACATAACGTTGGTTGATGAAAACAGCGTCATTTCGCAATACTTTTTTATCAAAATTTTGTGCAATTCTGTAATGAAAACGCAGCTAGTTAATGCTCTATCATAGCTCTATCATACGTGTGATGCTAACATTCAAAAGCATCACTTTTCAAATCTCCCAGCATATTAATATAGTTTTGAAGTCATACCACGATATTCCAACCCAGTTTGTACATATTTTACGAGGTGGCTAATTTGTACAATTTCATAATACAATTTCATAAGATTTTTGCTAAATCGTACGTATTTTATGAGTTGCCAATTCCTATGAATTTGTAAGAATGACCTACACCTAACCCCTACACCTAAAACTATGATTGCGTATGAACGTATCAATGAGGTTGTATGATTTTGTGTGAATTAGCACGTCGTGAATTGGTCGTGAGACTGTGTTGAATTTTCTTTTGTTAATTGTGTGAAAATTACTTTTTATTAATCAAAACTTTATCAATTTGTGTGAAAAGGAATAAACAGTGTCAGAGTTTTAATGCCTCTAGTGTTCACTTCTTTTGTAAACTGCAGTAATATGTACTTATTGGTATATATTTAGCTAAAAAGTGCTCTCAGGAACGTTTATGCCATGAGACCAGGAAGCAAATTTTCTCTGTCTTGTGACCCACTGCAGACACCAGTGTCCAGGTCAAAGCGGAAGGTGGACCAGTCCAAAACCAGCTGTCTTCTGCACCTCTATGCAGACCACCACTACTTTAAACGCTTCGGAAGCGTTGAAGCTGTTGTGGCTCAGGTGAGTTTTCCATAACTGCTCCTCAAAAGATGCATTCATTCAACATCTACAGGCCAACAAAGACAGCGCTTTTCCTGTTGACTCGAAAGTTTTGCCCCCCTTTGGTGCCCAATCTCCACGAAGTGGGATTCACAGCATGTTCCTTCCTTGATCCCAATGGAGACTTCTCCGAAATGCTGGGATTTTATGTCACCAATGGACCAAAGCCAAGTTCTTTACTTTGACTGTGAGAAAACAAAGGTCTTCAAGCTGCTTTTGGTGCAAACTTAATGTTATGCAATGTTTGTATGCTGAAGATAAAAGACAGGATTTCCACAAGTTAAAGTAACCATTTGTTATCTTGTATCTGACGAGTTTTCCAGATTGGTGTATTTTGGGGGCTGGACCGGGCTGCTTTACAGCTGAGGTCATTGAGATTTTACATTGGGGGTAGTTCCCATTGTCTGCGTATTATTTTTGACGGTTACGCAATATTTTGGTTTTACTCGACTCACAGCTGCTGATTTTTATTGTTTTACCAAATCACTGCTTGTACGAGGTTCCTGAAAAGCAGTGTTTCTGCCAAAGGAATAACTGATAAACAACCTTTTAAATGGATTATGGATTTGTTATTTTGTTGCTTTTTTATTTGGCCGGGTTCTGAGCTGCACAAAACTGTTTATACGTGTTTTCGTATTTTGTATTACATTCCTATGTTTGTGCCCAGCAAAATATGCCCAGCTTTCAAAAGTTTGGGATGGTTAAGATTTAATGTTTTTAATGTTTTTAAAGTTACTTGCTGCATTTATTTCATCAAACACTCAGTAAAACAGTTATCTTCTAACTTAAAGCTTTTCTATTTTAATTCATTTTAAAATGTAATTTATTACCGTGAAAGCTGAATTTTCAGCATCATTACTCAAGTCTCCAGTTTCACATGATCTTTCATAAAAAAAAACATTTTAATATATTGATATTTGATGGTTAAGAACAATCAGAACAACATTTATTTAAAATAGAAAACTTTTTTGAACATTTAAAATATTTTTACAGTTTGTTTTTTTTAACCAGTTTTAATGTCGTAAGAAAAAAATCTGTAAAATAAGTTTTGGTAGTGTATATAGTGATATCACACAATTTAAATATCAATAGATATATTCATATTTAATACTAATTATACATATTTTAAAAAAATATTATTTAATAATACTGCTAGACATAATAATTAATAATTTTACAGATTCAGAAGTGTTTGTGTAATTGGGTGTAGGTACCTGGACTGTGTGCCATGCCGCAGTGTTATTCCATGTTACCATATTCACCCAGTGCAGTGTGCTAATATGTTTATCTTGGCCTCCTCATTGTAAAGAACAGATGCCAAATAGTTGCTCATATTCTTCACCAGGCACTTTTATCCAAGAGTGCTTTCATTCCTTCTGAGACGAAATGTGCCTCAATCCACTGACAGTGACTGGGGCAAGAGACTCTCTGGAGGATTCACTGTTGCAACCAAAACTCTGAAGAACAGTGTCTCAACTGATCAAATAATATGATAAGATTACTGTGGCAAAATGAATCTGTCTGTCTGTCCTTCAGCCTGCCAATTTGTCACTATTTCTGTTTAATAAGGTGTCAAAATGAAGTCTGTTAATCATAAGCTTAATGCACCAATATGTTTTGCAGGTCGCCTCCTACATGAAAGCAGTAAACGACATTTACGACAAAGCACACTTTGCTGGCATAGAATTGATCAACTTCAAAGTGAAATTCCTCACAGTAAGGACATTTAGAAATTTAAAAAAAGGGAGTTTTGTTTTTGCAAATAAACTCATATATTTTCACATCTTTTTAATTGTCCTGTCTGTTTTTAGTATTTATATGTTGCCTCTCATAATGGTTACTTTACCTTTTTTGAGTATTCATTTCTTTTTGTTTTATTGTTTATAGTATTTATTGCCTTTAACTTTCGATAGTTTATTAATATTTTTATAAATTTTTTGTTAATTTTTTGTGTTGTCTAAAGTATTTATTAATTGCAAATGTATTTATTTTTGTTATTGGTTTTAGTATTTCTTTATTGCTTTAGATCATTTCATAATATTTATTTTCATGTTGTTGTTTTTAAGTATTTATGGCGAGGGGTGGGGTGGGGGGGTTGTGCTTATTTATTGCCTTTTAACTTAAGAAAACGTCAAAATATTTATGGATTTTCATTTTTATTTTATTTTATTTTATTTTATTTCATTTCTCACCATAAGGTCCTTACTTTTTTCCCCACATATCATTTCTACCACATGGTGTTCTGCTCTCATGCCTCTTAATTTACCTACTTCTTCATCAGTGTCAAATATTCAAGTGCACAGCCTGACATAAAACAGGTCACTACTTATTTTTAGGTGATCATTGAACAAGATCCCAGAAGTCCCTTGGGCAAGACCTACATCGGGCCTGAGAAGCTTCTGAGTGTGTTCTCCGAGACGAACTGGAACGACTACTGCCTGTCCTATCTCCTGACCAACAGAGACTTCAGTGGGGTTCTCGGCCTGGCCTGGGAAGGAAAAATAGGTAATTTCAGCCCATCTGCTCAAGACAGATCGCAACACAAGCCGCCTCAATGACGCCCAAAACAAATGTCACGTGGAGGAATATTATTATACTCAATGGTGGTCGCCTGGGCTTATGCGCCATTTAGGCCTTTGGTATGTGACCTCTATCCACAGTTGTGTTTGACTTGACCTGATATTGAAGCTATCTGATAACATCACTCAAACCCTAGACACCCTATTGAAAGAATGTAGTGGGAATGGTGGGGGTCTGGGCGTGGAGCGGTGGTCTTTGGGAAGTGCTTCTAGGAAAGAATGTGCGCTCATGTTAAATTCAGAGGAACAGCCTTCCTGGAAGTTTTTACATAATTTCATGTCCTATGAGAGTGTGAGTAACTGTGTATGAAATCTGTTTTATTTAATTTTTTATAAAAAAAATCTTACTTTTCTGTTTTTTTCAGATTTAATTTTTCTAGATTCTGTAAAAGCATATTTAAGTTATTTGAATTCGTGAAATTTAAATAATTAAACATCAGTTTATTAAGTGATTAAAAAAACATAGATAATTTTTTTTAAATAAAAAAAAAGCAAATTGCGTATTTTCAAGTTGTTGTTTTTTTCCGGATCCATTTTAATGATATTTCTAAATTTGTCATGTATCTTTTAAATAATTGAACAATTTAATACATTTTTTAAATGTAACCAATTAAAATGGAACAATTCCTTATATTTTTGGCGGACAGTGCTGGACAATGTTAATTTACAAAAAAATGTGGAAGAAGTGTTCAAAATTGCTAAAAAAAATGAAAATAATAATAATTAGTAGTTTGAGAAGTACACTGTACTGTGGAAGCCTGTTTCCACCACTGAATAAAAAATGTAAAAAAAAAAAACGGAAACGGGCTTCCATTCAATACTGTATGGCTTTGGTTAAAAACAAACAAACGCCCTCTCACAGTATTATCCCACTATTTTGTTTTGTTTTTTTACTAAAGCAATAAACGTCTGGCTGATACATTGTTTGTAGTTCCGCCGCTAAGCTGACCTCGTAATTAACATTCCTCTCCGCGACACAATGAATGCATTAGCAGCTTCCTCTACACGACAGGACATGACCTTCGCTGTCATTCCCTTTTAATCTGGACATCTGCAACATGCTGAATGTTATAAATGAGACATCTCCTGCCTTTATTGATCAATTAATACCTCTACTTGTCTGAAAAGACCGGCTAAGACCAGCATGAGTCTTCATAGTTCATACTGATCTACACTCTCAATAAAGGACTCTGACTGAATGGTTCTTTGTGGAACCAAAAATGGTTCTTGCAGTCAAGGAAAACAGTCCGGCTTTGGCCACCCCAACAACTTACTGTTGCATCTTAGCATAGTTGTGTGTGGTGTAAGCAGGCATCAAGTTTCAACTTACATATGTTAAATATTTGTGCACTGCACCGCTTAAGCTTTCCACTGCACTCATCCCCCGGTTTAAACAACTAATTTTAAAAGCTATACACTCTCAGAAATAAAGGTACATATTAGTACTTATAGTGTACATATTTGAAGCTAATAGGTACAAAATTGTACTTTTTGAAAAGGTACCGCCCCAGTGAGAGATTTTGTACCTTTATTTCTGAGAGTGCATGATTTAATTAGCTCCCATACATTTTTGTTTTTAGTATTTTTATATTTTCCCTAGCCAGACAGGGCCTAGACTAAGCCAGGATTAGGCTATAGTTCAATTAGGACATTAAAAAAATAATAAAAAAAAAACTACATTACTGGTGTGCATCTTGAGACAAAACAGAGGCACTGATATATTTTAAAATCAGTCAGTAAAAGTCAGTTTCTTTCAGTTGAAACAGCTAAGGCTCACATTTAGTCTAGGACTAGGCTTAAGCCTGGTCTGTGAAACGGGGGGTTATAGCCTCTAAAATTAATGAAGTACTGCATTGGTTCATAATTTGTTCATGCAGATTTTTCCCTACATTTATTTACCTATTTCACAAGCACATACACATGTGAAGAGTTCAGATGCGACAGTGTCTAAAAGCCATCGATACTTAGTGAGTACCTTTACTTCACTACCAGTAATAACATAGAACAATAGTACTAACAAGCTTTTGCAACTAAACTCTTTATATACCTAGAGATTGTCTGGTGCAATCCAGTCGAGCAAACCATCATACCACTGCATCATCCAACACATTTCTTACAGATTCCTTTCAGATCTGTCAGTTTTCATAGAGGCGGTGCTTTGTAAACGTACACTGGCCTCAATTCGGTTACGGCAGTGGTCTCAAACTCAATTCCTGGAGGGCCAAAGCTCTGCAGAGTTTAGCTCCAACTCACACCTGCTTGGAGGTTTCTTGTTTATCTCGAAGACCTCGATTAGCCAGATTAATCAAGAGCTAAACTGTGCAGAGCTGTGGCCCTCCAGGAATTGAGTTACGGTATCTGACTGTCACATCCCATGGCCAGCAAACTGAGCAATCATTGTTTTGATTATTATTGTTGCGGTTGGAGGTGCAGGCCACCAGCTGGGATCCTAGAATGCTGCCATGGGATGACCGCAGCGCCCGCTGTGATTGGCTGAGAAAGGGGGTGTGAGTCCACAGAAGTGGTGACATGTGACCAGAGAGCTATGCATGTTCGACCTCTACCCCCACCGCAAAAACTGGGATCACCGCATTCCTTCATCTGCGTTTGCATCTGTGTAGAAACCCTCGCGTGAGGAGGCACTTAGGCTCCTTCACGCACGTTAGCATTTAACCGCCATGACAATCCAGTATCAAGTTGCGTGCAGTTACATACAGGAAGGGCCTTGTGCGTAAACTTGTTCATTTGGACAAATATAAAAGCAGCAGTGACTTTGATGTGCCTTTTTAGTGCTTTAGCACTCCAACCTGTCAAATAACTTGATGGATGCTAACACTAACATCTTACAGTTTGGACCCGGAAAGTTAAATCAAGACATCTGCAAGTCCTACAACAGTCTTGTTTTAACTGGGCTTGTTGTCACTCATTTATTCCTTGGCGGAGTGGGCTGAAGGGGTTCATGGGGGCTTTCTATCAGTCATACTCCCCAACAAAGACACACTCCCCTGCTTTAGCAGCTTGGGAGGTTGTAAAGAGGTCAGTGTTTTGGTGGTCGCCGAAGTATTTGAATGCATTATGTTCTGTACATATCGACTTTAATGTGTCCTCCAATTTTATTTGTTGCAGTAATGGCATATTTTTGTAGGCCAAAACCCATAAACGAGTTAGCATTTGAGCATTTCTTCTTCTTTTATACTGAATTTAGTGTTTTCATAATCTCAACAATGTTTTCACATCTTGTTGTAACACATAAAACACAGCATTTATACATTTTGAAGCTTTTACTTGTCTTGAAAATGCGGTTGTTGGTGGCTGAATGGCTAATATGCTAAAAGCCTAAATGTCGCTCACTAATGCTTTTAACAGCGTTGTGTTTATGAGTTTTAGAGCGTTTCCGTTCCCAAAAAAGCGGGAACCAATGAGAAACGAGCCCATCCCCATAACAACATTTTCCTACTGCTTTAATGAAGCTAGCTACAATTGGTTAGGGTGGCTTGAGGTTTCGTCGCTACGCATACGTCATCTGAATGAGTGGTCTGATTGGTTGTAGATTCGTCCAGTAGTATACAGTGGCATCTGATGGACGCAAGTTAAGCCCGCCTCCCAGAAGGCGGGTAGTAAGGCAGCTTGGCCAGACTAAGCTGCTATTAGCTTTAAAGTTAATTTTAATAAAGTTGTGATTTTAATCCTAATCGTTATGAACAGTGCATGGTGTGGTCGCATGAGCGAAGCAAAGTTGGTCCTTAGTTATAATCTAGCTATGCATGAATGCTGCTTTATGATGCCTTACAGACATGATAAAATGAAAATGAGACCCATCGGATGAATCAGGTCATGTGATTAGCGTTTGGAGGGGATTGAAAAAACTTTATCGCTAAAATGAATATTTAGGAGTCATTGAGCAAATAAACTAAAAAAAAAAAACATTAGAGGATGAAAGTGTTTTTTGACCTTGCAGTACATCAACCTGTTGTTGGGGACTCCCAAAACCTAAATATGAACCTTTCATTACCCCAAATGTGTGTACTTTAAAAGTCATTGGAATAATAATTTAGGTATGAGGGAAGCAAGATGATGCAAACTAATGGGTTGGAAAAAATATGTTGCACTTTATTGGCCTGGCATAAACCCATAAGGAAGCTTTGGTCTAAAAATATTCCTGTGGTGTTTGGTCCTGTTTACTTTCCCATCTCTTAAACACTTCCTTAATCTTCAACGTTGTGGCTAATTTGGACCTTTTGCTGATTGTTTTGAACAATTTTGGAATCATGATGGCTGTGTTGTGGAGCAAATCAACTGCCTTATGCCCTAAAAACCTTGTGACAAAAATGGCTCCATGTGAGTCTAGTGGAAAATGAGCCTGATATAGCAACTGTAAAAAGCAACAATGTCCCTGAGGCACCATCCTGGTCACCTTGCATGTTGTTGCAAGAGCTCAGCGTTCTGTAAAGATGCCTCTGACCTAGAGTAAACCGGAATAAACCGTTCACTTTCATTTGGCACTCTTCCTAGTCAGTTGGAATGAGTAAGCTGTGCCATGCAATGCATTTATATTCCATTGTCTAATTGAATATAGCTCACGTAGTTATTTTAATGTGTTTGTCAGGGCAACACCATTGTCCTATTGGCAATTGGACATGGTTTGCAAGACCTTTAAATTTCTAAATATCTCTTAGCTGCCATGAGGAATTTTTGTATTTAAAACTTCCTATGTTTATGATTATTTAAGTGACAAATGACTCAGCAATTCCAAAAATGAAGACCTATTCTTCATGTGATTATGAAAGCCCTGAATGAGGCCCAGATGAAGACCATAAACCCGCAGTTCACATGTTTTATGTGAGCCAGTTTATCCAACTTCAGTGTATGGTTCTTGTAAATTTCCCTCAGACAGGCATAAAAAAAAAACCTGACCAGGTTCTCAATGTTTCAGGTCTGAACACAAATCTCACAACATCTGAGGAGCCGTAAGCCTGACCTTTGATTTTGCCGGACTAAGAGTTCACAAACTGGTTTAAAACAGAACTTTGATGGACAGGCTGATCTTGACCAACGACAAGTCCAACCCCTCTTACCACCCACCAGCTGCAGAATTTAGTCAGCAATGATGTAATTGGTTAGTGCTGCGCGAAAGAGACCAGATGTTTGTGATCAGCAGTAAAATCGTCTGTTGGCATTATATAAGTCTGAAACAAAGGGGAGCCCATATGAAAATAAAAAGACTTGAGATATTTTGGCCAGCTGACAGATTCATTTCCACGAGACACTATACCTTTGCCCTGATCCTGTAGCTAAGGACTCTACATTAAAAACTCAAGAGAAATGTTCAGAGTCAATGTAATCTTCACTTTAACCAATGCACTTGAAGGTTGTATATTTTCTTCACTTTATTTTTGTATTCTTAGATAACTGGGGAGGGATCTGCTCTCAGTCGGTTTTGAAGGATGGCCACAATATCAGCCACAACACAGGTCTCATCACCCTTGTGAACTACGGAAACTACATTTCTCCCAAACAGGTGCACCTGACCTTCGCCCATGAGTTGGGCCACAGTCTTGGAGCCCCTGTAAGTCTGTCTGATGCCTTTCACAGACTAAAATGTATAGTTAAAACTGGCACATGCACGAATGATTAACCCCGGGTTTCCATTGGCGCCATTTGTTTTGAAAATGCATGCTGCTAAGCTGTTGCCAACTGCTAGATTATTTTGTTTGATTGCATGTCACTCTGTAGAGCATGATGGGCTTGCTGCATACCCAAATGCCTTTTAGCGATTGGTGACTTTTCCACCTGTAGCAGCCACGTTCTTCACACTTCCTACACCTCTTTGGCAGATTAGTTCTGCTCTGCCTGTCCACCATCCCTTAACATTTTAGGTAGCATTTGTCACAAGCATGGCTCATTGTTTCCAGACTGAATTTGGGATGCAGAGCAGATCGGAGAATCCACATCATCTTTGATTTATGGGGAGGCCTGGGAAAGGGGCCAGTGGCCTATGGCCCACTTATCTGATTTCACTTCTGAAGGCTTTAATGTGCTGCAAAGTTTCTGTGAATGAAAAGCAACTCAAAATTATAGTGGGCATGAAATCTGTTAAATTTACGGTAAAAAAACAGCAGCTGTGGTTGCTGGAATTCAACTGTAAAAAATACAGTAACAACATTTTGGGGTTACGGTTTTATGTAAAATTTACAGTTAAATTCATTAACTATACAAGTACTGTAATCTGTTTTGTACCTTTGAAATACGCTGATAACCACCAAATGCAAGAGATGACAAGAAAGTCATGTGATGAACCGAAACCATTCTCAAGCAGCTTTTAAATACTACTATGTGTAGAAGGTACTCAGTGTGATTCACACAAACACTAAACACCATCATGGTGAGACTCATTAAACTAAAATATACCATAAACGTTAATTTAACAGCATTATGTCAAAGAAAAAACATTAAATTCAAACAAAATGTTCACTGCAATCCAGGGAATTCTGGGAATGTCAGTTTACGGTTTTACTATTTATCATTAACCATTTAACAGGTTTTTCCCAAAGCATTTTTACAGAGTCCATTTTACTTAATGTGTCATATATCCTCTGTCAGCATGATGAGGGTTCTAAATGTGGAGGCTTGGAGATCACCGATGGCAAAGGCAGGTTCTTGATGTTCCCTCAAGCCTCCTACAAAATCGAGGAGAACAGCGACAGGTTCTCCCCCTGCAGCCTGCAGGACATGAGTCGTATTCTGAAAATCAAGAAGGACAATTGCTTTGTAGGTAAGATGCCTGAAGAGATTCTGGGATGAGATAGATACGCTAATGACATTAGGTTGTCTCAGCCCTAAGTCTCTCCTATGGGCTTCGTCTCCATGACTGTTCAGGGTGTGAAGAGAACTTCACTGACTGAAGATGTACCTGTTATATCTTGACAGAGAGTGAGTATCCTATTTGTGGAAACCGTATAGTAGAAGAGGGGGAAGAATGTGACGTGGGCCATGATGAAAACGATCCGTGCTGTTTCAGCTCAAAGGAACCCGCAGATGTTCAATGTCGGCTGAAGCCTGACAAACAATGCAGGTTTGCATTAATCCATTGACCTATAGACTTTTTGGACCAATGCAATTTCTTCACTGTAAGGTTCCAAGTAGCACCTTTAAACCTTGTGGTCTATGCCTTGGTGATGTAAGGTCAAATAGACTGTTGGAACACTGTGAAGAATCCAACGGTGCAAACTATTTTTGTTTTCCTTGGGGTGCTAGTGAGGTCCTTTCTGAGCATTTAAATGACAAAAATATGATATTTTATGCCAGGAACCTCCAATCCTTCTACTGGAGGTGCCAATCTTAATAGTTTAGCTACTGTCTTATTTTAACAGCTAATCAAGGTCCTTGGGATTATTTTAAAACTTAAGCAGGTAAATTGGAATAAATACCTCCTAGAACTAGATCAGACCATTCTGGTTTGGTAGGACTACCGCTAACCTCCAAGGAGGAGCTGGGTTAGGGCCTTTTGGTGGAGTCTTGTGGACTTGATGGAAATTTACAAATGATGTCTGCATCAAGAGTATTTGGGTTGGAGCCTAGGTGGCCCTGCGGGAGCTGAGTTGGGGCCCTTTGGTGGAGTCTTGTGGACTCGGTGGAAATTTACTAATTATATCTACAGTATTTGGGTTGGAGCCACATAATGCCTGAACTGATTATCGTACACTAATCCTACCTTCTTGAATATGATCATTGGTAACTCTTTACCTTATATCTCTGTCACAGTCCTAGCCAGGGTCTATGCTGCAGCTCCAAATGTGTCTTCAAGGACTATGGGACGATGTGTGAACGCCAGTCTGACTGCCGCAACCAAAGTCAATGCAACGGTTCCTCTGCTATATGCCCAGAACCCATCACCAAGCCAGACATGACAAAATGCAGCAATGATACACGTGTCTGTTTCCATGGGGTATGTCCAACAAAGACAATCTGGCTATTTGTTTACCATGTACTATTCTGATTTGCGTTGCCATCTTTAGACCATTCAGACTTTATCTCAAACATACGACTTGTTTCAAAATCTGATTTGTTGCATTTTTCGGCTAGTCAAAATACAATAAAACAACATATAAGAGTCTTACAAAAGTCAGAAAAGCCTTAAGGACATATATTATGTAATAGAAATATGTGATTTAATTGAAAGCAGACACTTTAGGGGGAATAAACATTATATTGTCATAAATAATATACATTTGTGTGAGGAAGAACTGAAAAGCAAGATGATTTTGTGGGATGATCAGTGTGTGTGGTTGGGAACTGAGCACATGAAATCATTCAGGCTTAATGAGCATATAGTAATCATGCATATATTTTGCCTATTATCCTATCACACAAAGTGACATCCTCTATAACCAATGTCTTGTGACTTGATGTCACAGGAATGTGGCCTGTCTCTCTGCGCATTGTATAACATGGTGCAATGTGACTGCCCGGGAGAAAACAGGACGGAAAAGTGCCACATGTGCTGCCAAGAGAGAGGTAACCACAAACCAAAGCACAACGTGTTTACTGCTCCAAATAAATTAGATGCATAAACAGCCATTTGTTTTAATGAACTGTTACTGCTCCATAAATTTGTAAATAAAGCTCATATGTTGTATCTGACTTCTTTTGGTATTTTCTCTCCTTAGATAAACCTAACACTTGTGCAAGCACCACTTCTTCAGTTCTTTTTCACTACTTTAGTGGAAAACATGTGCCTTTGGTTGCTGGGGCTCCTTGCTCTGGAAACCAAGGCTACTGCGACAGGTTCAAAGTGTGTCGAATCCTAGACGCCGATGGCCCCATTGCAAGGCTTAAGAATTCTTTCCTGAAATTGGATGAGTTTGATGACCTGGCCAGTTGGATGAAGGTTTGTTGTTATCATTTGGTCTATTACAGCATGCTACCATCTTCCCTTTTTAGCACACATATTTTACAAGGTGGCTAATTTGTATGACTTCACATGTACGATTTAATTCGATTTTTGCTAAATCGTACATGTTTTTTTAGGAGTTCTCTCTCGTCTTGTGTACAGTGGTAGAATTTAGCTTTAACATTTGTCAAAATTTGGACACCTAAACCAATAAGGAAGAACTTTGAACACCCCTAATGGCATAACTGCAAGCAAAAAACAGCCTAGTGACTATATGTTTGCTATTTATCTATTTTATTTACATTTGCAGGCACATTGGTGGGCAATCCTTCTGGGTATTCTCACAATTTCTGCAGTAATGGCTGGAATTATCTGTGTTTTTGGACAGCCACTTGAGATTGATGAGGACAGGTAAACATCTCTCCACCTGGAGTCTTCCAACTGGCAAAAAAAAAAACACTCCCTGCAAGCAAGAAAGGCAACTTTTGAATGTTTAAAACCTCTGACTGATCACAAAAGCCTGTCCAGATGCACATCTGAGAGTGGACTGCATCTGTCCAAACATGAGTTTACTTCCCCTCTTCTAGCGACGTGTCCCACACCATTGGTCATTACAAAGTTATTTCAACTCAACTGCTGATTTGGGAACTGAACACTGTCCAGCTTTTCAACTATAAATCATTGTGCTCTCAATAACTCGATTATAATCGATTAAACGATTATTTCAAAGAAATCCAAGAACACCAAGAGACTCCGATTTTGAGAAAGCTGAAGTTGCTACTGACAACAGATAGTTTAATCTCGTCATTACACATTACCATCACTACATTGTCCTACTTGATAATGTTTAGTGCTTTGCTACAATCTGTATTGTTAAAAGCGCTTTATAAATAAAAGTGAATGATTGAGCAGATGAATGTAAATGCATGTAAATCTAACAAAGAAACCATGTTTTTCAGAAGATGTACAATACTGTATATGTTAACCTGTGAATGTCTTACTTGTCTCTGGTCATTTGTTTCCTCCGGAAATGACAGGTTTAGAACGATATCAGCAAGGTTGAAATTTAGTGTTTCGCAAACTTTTGGCTATGATGAGAAATTTCACAACACCACTTTGTTTAAGCGCTGGATTTGTTTTCCCGTTTTTATCTCTTAATGATAAGCAAGAACTAAGTGACATTTAAGCTCGAATGAGGTAAAAATAAGTCAATATCTATTCAAAAGGTCATTGTTTTGGCATGTTTAAAGATATTAATGTATAGATAATTAAAACAGTTACATTTTATGTAATGAGTATATATGTGTCAAGAAATTAGGAGGAAAAAGCTAAATAAATGTGTAAAACCATTTTAAGATATTACAAAAGGCATATGTTTAGCTCAAAGATATAATTAGTTATGTAGAATTTATTTAAATTGTAACGATAAGTACTCAACGATAGTACGAATTTCTATATCTCGATTCAGCATAGGCTTAACCTCGCCTCCACTGCCGAACTTCCGACTAAATCCGTGCGCACCATCAGATCGAAAAATGGACAGTATCTAAACCTGAGGCAAACGCTCATTAATTACGATGCATATAAACAAATGGATCTGCGCGATTTGTCACTCTACAAATTAGTCGACTTCTCTTCTAAATCCAACACAAGCGCCGAGGCGGCCAACAGATCCAGCAAAGCCTGGAAGGCCATGTCCACACTGAGACAAACGTTTTTGGTCAAGGAAAACTGAGCTTTTTGAAAACGCTCTCCAAAGTGGATAAATTTGAAAACGTCGTTTTCAGGGGCGCAGTGTGGACTGTGAAAACGGAGGCTTTCGAAAACGATGATGCATTTTAGTCATAGCTATGATGCAGTCATGTGACCAATTCAACTAAGAAGGAGAACGGCGTTGCACAGCAGTTTTGCAACTTTGTACTCTTGCGTTACTCGCAGCAACCTCATTGTCAGTCCATTTAAAAGCTCTGTGCTTTTCCTCGACATTTTGGCACAACGTTTTTAAAGAGCCGAAAAGTAAATAAACGACAGACGGAAATGACGCAGATTGAATAGTCTTATGTTTCATGCATGCACAGTACAGGAACGTAAGCGTTTTCAGTCGTTTCAGGCCCCGTTTACACGAAGGGAAAACTCAGATATTTTCCTGCGGTTTGGCCTCTCATTTACACGAAAACGCCGTTTTTATCACAGAAAACTATTATTTCTAAAAACTCCGGCCAAAGTGGAGATTTCAGAAAACGCCGTTTTTGCATTGCTGACTGTAAAAACTGAGACTTTTGAAAGTCATATGATGCAGTCATGTGACCAGTTCAACTGATGGCGGACGGTGTTGTACAGCAGTTGTTTTGTTTTCTCTCAATTTTGAAAGCCCTATCAAAGATTAATATCTGTTTGTACATGCTCCAGATAGCTTTTCTTCAAAGAAGACGTAATGTAAGTAAATAAACGGCAGATGGAAATGACGCAGATCGAATCGTCTTACGTTTCAAGCATGCGCAGTACAGGAACGTAAGCGTTTTCAGTTTTTTCAGTGTGGATTATCCAGTCTTCGGAAACAATAGAAAACGATAGTGTAGATTCAAATTTATCCGGATTAGTGTAGCCGTAGCCAAAGTGTTGTGCAGATCGCAAGAACAAAATACATTTCCACTATCTGTGCAGTATTTAATTAAAAAATAATAGTAAAAAAATGTTTTAAAAAATCTATTCTATCTACGGTTAATTAGAGGCAAGCACAAACTCGTGAAATGAATGAATAAAATGTTGTAGCAGTTCGTACGATGCAGTAGATGTATTAAATGTCAGTTACAGTATGCCTAGGTAATTCGATTTTCTGTTTAAGGTGCAAAAGATACAAAAGATAAATGGTACCAATAAAATGGCATTCAATACAGTAGATTTTAACTTACCAGTTAAATGCCAAATAATAATAACTGCAGTGTTTTATTGATGTAATTGTTCCTTTTGCTCAAACAACATAAAATATTTAAGATTTTAAGTAATCCCTCCTGAAAAAAGAAGGATTTTACTGGTTATAATGGGAAATGTATTGGTTTTAATGGAAACTAATAGTCCCTTTGGATCTCGATGGGTAATTGGTCAACTTCTATTGATGGTTTGTGTTAAACAAATCCCAATGGAATACATATGTCCCAAAACACACTACAGGAAACTATTTTTAGTGGTTAATAGCTGATGATTTGCATTAGTAGTGGAAACCATTAAAATTTCTGCAATGGTTTCTATTTATTTATTTAATTTTTGGTCAGCAGGGATGATATTTTGTGTTTTCTTCAGAAAAAAGGTACCCTCGTTGTTATCCTCGTTGACAGACAATTCAGCCAAAGTAAACCAGTTTCTTCATGATTTACCAAATGGTAAATTGTGTGGGTGA
The DNA here is from genome assembly GCA_032275025.1 of Enteromius treurensis. Taxonomy (NCBI): domain Eukaryota; kingdom Metazoa; phylum Chordata; class Actinopteri; order Cypriniformes; family Cyprinidae; genus Enteromius; species Enteromius treurensis. Next base: position 5,803,624 of record JAUCMU010000047.1, on the reverse strand, counting down.
AAAGGTCTATTGCTAATAAGGTAGCAATGATTAAACCGCTGAAAGAAATGCAACTTTTAAACCAAACAGCTTTAACAGTCCTACAAATACAATATATGCACACTACCATTCAAAAATTTGTGGTCAGTAAGATATTGAATGGTTTTTAAAGATGTTTCTTCTGCTCATCAAGGCTGCATTTATTTGATTAAAAATCCAGAAAAAAACTGTAATATTGTGAAATATTATT
>JAUCMU010000047.1:5786410-5796412 GCA_032275025.1 Enteromius treurensis | reverse complement strand
ATCTATCTATCTATCTATCTATCTATATCTATCTATCTATCTATCTATCTATCTATCTATCTATCTATCTATCTATCGTCTGTCTGTCTGTCTATCTATCTATCTATCTATCTATCGTGCTTTCGTGCTATCTATTGTTCTATCTATCGTTCTATCGTGCTATCGTTCTCGTTCTATTTCTATCGTTCTATCAGTTGTTATATTTATCATTCAATCTATTGTTCTATCAGTTGTTATATTTATCATTCAATCTATTGTTCTAGTATTTAAAACAATGTTTTAAACTTCCTTTTGAAAATGTGTCATGCATTTGTCTCACTTCACATATATGAAACAGTACAGATCTCTAGTATGAATTACAGTTTTTCTCAGTCGCTTTGGTGCATTTCTCACAACAGTTAATGCATTTCTCAAAACTACTAGTGCAAACTGCAAAACCTGGTTGATAACCTGCAAAAGCTTGTCACTTGCTCAAAATGGATAGTTTGTTGCTCAAAGGCAAGTATTCATGTCAATGAAAGTGTCAGTGTTGTCAAAATTAAAAGTCCTGACACCATTGTTTATGAACAAGATAGTCAAATTCATTATGACAGTTTACTCTGTACATTTTTACAATGCAAAAAAGTCCGATTTTGGTGACACTTCCTGCAAATGCTCAAGACAGCACTATTTGCACAGCCATTTGAAAACTACAGTAAAGTTAGACATTTACTGTATGTAGTGAGGGTCGCGGTGATTTTGCCAAGTAGGACATGATCCTGGATCAACATTACTGTCCAAAAATATAAACCTATCCCAATCCTTATCCTTAAACCTACCCCTAACCAAAATTTATACAAGGATGTTGATCCAGGAACATCTAGTACTTGGTGAAATCACGCTCACCATGTAGTGAGGTATCTGAGGACAGGACACTGAATATATATGTTTCACATTTTTACTGCATATGCTCTTTGCTTTTCTAAATTACTGTATTCAAAGTGTTGTGCAAACGATTCAATTTAGAAGACATTTTCAAATTTACCTGACAGATTTTGAAAACTAGTTCAACATTTTTGTGTGTAATGACTCAAGCAATGAAATGAGGACTATTAGATTTATATTAAATGAATATTCAGCATTCACAAGTTTAGTTCATTTTTACTAACATGACATAAGCAAATGATAATGTTATAAAACAGCAGAGAGTTATATGAAAGCAATGTCCAAAAGCATTACAATTTGTTGGAAAGAATGAGAAACTGCTACTATGATGTGCACACATGACTAATTGTTTTGAGAAATGCATTAACTGTTGTGCAAATGTAAGTCCTGTTGTGAGAAATGCACCAAAGGGACTGAGAAAAACTGTAAAGTTTATAGGTTGAGTAACTATGCAAATGGGTCAGAGAGGTTTAAGACCACTTCAAACTGACAACAACATGAAACATTACATAACAGGTTATATCAGCATTCTTGCAATTAATTGATTTAACATAGAGGAAAGAGAGAAGTAAAGTCTCTTTGCTTGTAATTTGAGAGAACAAAGACTTATAAGTCATTGTGTGCCAATACCCACATTGTGTGTCATACCATAACACTAAGACCCTGCCAAAACTCCCAATGACACCTGCACTGTGGTCATTCCATTTATATTCCATTTATTACAAGGACCAGGCACCAGAAATGCTGGTTTCATCCAAAATATTAACAAAAACATAACGCTTTTTAGAAACCGCTGTACAAGAACTCAGAGGAGCTTGAGATCAGTTAAACTCTTCATTAAAATCTCTGTATCAAATGTTTTTAAATTCCTTAATGTGATAAGCTGGCAGAAGTAGGGTATATTCCAGAAATTTAATGCTGAAGTTTCACAACAGTCTCTTGCAGGAGTTAGTTCTGACTAATGAAAGTATTTTGATTCCAAGAAAAACTACTTCCACGAAAAAGGGGAGGAGATCTTGATAAACAACCTCCTTGTGTTTTGATTTGAGGTTACTGCACGTGAGTCGCTCTCCCATTAGACAATATGAGTCGGTTCACTTTTGTTTCTCTCTCTCTCTCTTTTTTTTCTCAACGCACATTCACATTTCTTCATTCACATAACATCTTGAATGGAGCTAACGTTAACAAAACAATGACAGGTGGTTGTTCTATTAGTTTTATTATTACTTTATTATACATGTATATAGTATTTAAACAATACATTCTAAAATAATGAGGCTACGTCAAGTCACAGATTTATGCTGATGCTGTGAAATTTGCAGCCAGTTTTATACAAATTAAATGTCATTTGCACATTAAATGAAAATTGCAATATAAAAAAATGCGAAGCGCTCACATACAGTAACATAATGTTTATTGAAATGACATCATACAGTGCACGGCAAATAGATTCACAACTGATCATTTCTTTTCCTTCCAGTGACTTCAATCAGTCAAAGTTTGTTTATAAAAATAGAGAGGCTACATAATTCAAAAGAAAAGGCAAGGACACTTCAGAAACATGGAATATATATATATATATATATATATATATAGTACATGCTTAATATACAAATATATACATTTAATAAATAGGGAAAAGGAACAGGTGGGCAGTCAGGCCTGGACAACTGTCAACTTTTTGTAGATCAAATGCATCTTGTTTTACTTCTTGGCTGGCTCATGCATAAACTAAAGTAGTTTCTCGTCTCATTACTTTCTTCAAATGCAAACAAAACAATCTTTTGAGTTGCTTTGAAGAGGTTGACAATAAACAAAACCAAAGTGGCAAAATCGCTTGTTGATTTGTATCTTTTACCAAACAATACTGACTTGAATGAAGTAAAACACAACAAAACGGAATCAGCAAATTCGTTTGATGATTTTTCTCTTTTACCAAACAATACTGAATCAAAGGGAGGCAAAGCCTTTAAAGTGACCTGTGCCAGACACAATAACCCAAGAAATAACAGAAAGGTAGACATCCGAAGAGCTGTATATATATAATGACAATTATAAATATTTACAGTAATAATTTCATCTTGATTCAGCAGAGAGAGGATTTGGTCCCAATTATTATTATTATTTTTTTAGGTTAAAGCGTTTCAGACGGTGGCAACAGACAAATCTGAAAGTGTTGCTTTCGGAACTGAAGCAAAGAAGATTAGCATAGCTAGAAAACTGCTTTTGAACAATCTAATTCACAGTACAACCAAACAAATGACTAAATAGCCTAGTTACTAAGTGGAATTTCAAAAGTAATACTGATAAAGCATAACATGTTTCGAGTGGCATCTTTTTGTAAGAGAAGAGTTTCTTTGGTGGGCAACTACCCAATCATTTAACTAAGGCATTTTTAGATAGACTGGAACTGATTACTTGCATAAGTACGTTGCATAGAGACTGGATTAAAGTTGCAGGAAAGATTATCTAGCTAGATCTCAGGTGACCGGTAATGCGCCTTGAGAGGTATCCGAAGTGATCGTTTGGTTTTAAAACTGCACAGCAGCAAAGTTTTCAAGATGCGGGTTCTTGCAGGATGTGTTTCTGGATATGCGCGGGGGTTAAGCATTACTAGTCCGAATATTCGGGAGAGGTTGGTCTCTACGGTTCCAGTTTTCCGTGCCAGATCCCAGCAGAGGTGGATTTTGACATGCGTCTTTACTCTGTGCTCTGTTTGAACGAACTTCCGTGCATCTTCAACTTGTGCAATCTGCCAGTGTAAAGTGCAAAGGGTTTAGTCAAACAAAACTCACCACAACAAATAAAACAGGAACATAATAACTCTGCGGGGGAAGGTCACATTTATGGAGATCGAGAAGACTGCAGATAGAAAGTTACCTCTGGTTCTTGCGACTCGACTGGGCTTCTTTGTCTTTCACGAAGACGGCGGCCTCACCTCCACGGGAAAGGTAGGAAAATTCACCATCTTTGGCACTGAAGATGATCCTATTTGAAAAACAAATGCACGCATTTGTAATGTTTTAAAGGTTTAAAATAAAAGTGTGCAAATAGTGATATAGATAACATATATATATACTATATATATATATATAGTAGGGTTGGGCGATGTCAACCAATTTGGCACTGTACGATGTCTAATGTGAAACATTGCGATGGACGATGATATCGTCGTCGATGTTGCCGGCGGGGGAGGGGGGTGGTTTAGTTGTAACTAAAACACCAAGCCCCGCCCCACGACTGACAAAACAGTGTTCGCCCGAGCAGGTGAGAAAGGATTGAGCGCAGGAGTGATTGTGCACGAGTGCTTGGGTTGCGCGCGGATGACATATCAAGCACGCACAAGGGTTTGAAATGAGCTCGCGGCCACGTTTCTTAGCGGAAATCATTTACCGCGCTCGCCAGCATCAGTGGACGATGGACGATGGACGATGCTATCGTCTATCGACCCAACCCTAATATATAGATATACATAACACATAAAATGATATAAGGGCTATCAAACATGTCTCTCTGCTTACTTTGACTGTCTTTCTCCTGATTTGATGCGAAGTTTGCGGATGTGGAAAGTATCGGGGTTCCACCAAGGCCAGCTGATGAGGGTATCTTTCTCCCAGAAAAGTTTGACCATCAGCAGATCTCCGATGTCTGTGTCTGTGGTCAGCAGGAAAGACACGGTGGCGTTCGTGTTCAAAGCAGGCCTGTGGAATCAAAAACCAGCTCAATCACTTTCTCTGTTATCTCAGAGTTCAGGACGGAGTCCAATCTGAGGCAAAGCATGGTCTAAAATAGTTGCATGCCCAATAAAAATCCCTGAAGCCAAAGAAAGTCCAAGATCTTTCTTGCTAAACATCTAAACATTGCATGTGCAGTTAAATGCATTTGTAATCCTGACATATCAATCAGGAAATGCTGCAAACGTACATAATGTAGGGGATATTTTCCTTCTCGCCATGGATTCCGTACAGTGAGATCTTCATGGGCTGATCAGTGTAGCTTAACTTTGTCTTGCCGAAGAAGTGGACCTTTACTTGATAATGGAAAACTGTGGAAAAAGATGGTTATAGTTAGATTAAATTTTTATATCTCTTTACTTGTTTTATCGGTTTCGTAAACTTTGTTGCTCCTCACCTTTATAAGGCATCACGTCTCTGGTCTTCATGTACATCTTGCTGCTCCTGCGTGAGCGAATTTTGTTGACTCCGTAGCCCACCTTGTTGCAGCGGTTCTTGCGGCAGCTTAGGCACATGCCCTTGTTGAAGCTGTCTTTGGAGCTGCAGCGGTAAGCCATGCTCTCTCGCTCCTGGTTCACCAGCGAGTCGATGAACAGGTGAATGGAGCGCTCGTGGGAGCACTTCACGATCTGATCCATGTCTTTGGGGAACCAAGAAAAACGTTAAAGGTTGTATTTGTGTTTTGGAATCTAAAAACATCTGTGGAAGACAATGGGGACGCACTTCTTAAACCGGTGGTGGCCACCATCAACACGGTGTTCTGGAGGTCACAGCCAGGTTGAAAGGTTCCTCCGTTGGGGTAGATGTCAATGTGACCCACTGGCCTCTGAATCCCAATGCTACGATCTGGAGAACCGCGAGTGTTGGTGTGAAGAACGTCCACGAAAAGGGCATCATCGGGGGAAAGAGTGCTTTGGGCATCTGCGTACTCAAAACTAGGTCCAGCAGGATCCATGCCTGAAGATCCAATAAGGTTCCTTTTAATACTTGACCGATGCATTTTTAAGGGTAAATTAGAAAACGGACACCCTAAGAAACAGCATCAAGTTACCTGTGATTCTGTTAACTTTATGTTTGGTGAGAAGTCCAGCGATTCCTGCTACATGAGCACCAAGACTGTAACCTAACAGATGCAGCCTCTCCCAAGGATAGTCAATTTCAGCCTGGATCAATAAAGCGGAAAGATGTAGTTTACCACGTAAAACAAACTCTGTATCAGATGCTCTTCATGTTGGTGTAGGTGTTTGACATACCTGAAACCAGTTGACAAACTTGGCCACGTCCCTTCCAACTAGTTTGGTGTAGGCGGCCGATGTAGGGTAGTGTTGTTGAGCACGGGACAACCAGTCCACTACAATCACGTTGGCTGTTGGCTCTCGATCATACAGGGCTGTTACCAGTTTGGGAACCCAGCTTTCAAACATACCCGTGACCTGTGATGAAATCATTGGCATCATGGTTTGCACATTCACTCCATGTCGTCAACAAGTGTAGAAGATGCACTCACCGTCCATCCGTGAATAACTATGAAAGTCTTGGTGTCTGGATTGAAGTTACATTCTTTGATGGTTTCGGGTTGACCTGGAACTATGTAGCACAGATCGTCTTCGGGTTCTTCTCTGGTTCTGAAGGAAAACTTGGACTCGATGTCGCTAAAGTCCGTCATCCATACCGTGGCATTTTCCATGATGTTATCTGTCAAAGTCCAGATCAAAAATGAGTTAAACAGCTAGCAAGGTTTTTACCTTTGCTTTTTACTTCTAAGCTGCTTATTAAAAAAAATGTAATTATTGAAGTTTTAAAGAAGCTTATCTTGCACGTGCTAATATTTTTCCCTTATTTTGTATTTGAGGAATTTTTTTTTTTTTTTTTAAGTCCTTCAACATGTGTTCATAAACTGGTCTGGCATGTCAAAAACATGTAAACGAAGTCTGTTTGTTATGTGACCATAACAAGACAATAGATTAATGACATTTACAAGCGCCATATAATAATAAATGCTACACAATATAACAAATTAATATAAACAAGGAAAAAAGTGCATTGCTTTTTAAAAGAGAAATATTGTTGAATCGCCAAACATGGTCTTTTAAGACATAAAAAAATATATGATACAGTATATAAAATAACAGAACTGTATAAATAAATAAAAAAATACCTTTTGCAACATTTTGCACGTTATCTTCTGAGACATAATTTATAATATAAACGTATACATTTATCGAAAGATAATGCACAAATTGCATAAATGTATAATTAACAATCAGTAAAATTAGGTCGTGCCTCTAAAAACATATGCGGTCATACTGGTGCAATAAGATATGTGTCACTAATATTTATTCTTCGACTTTCAGTTTCCGGAAACGTGAAACTGTAACACTTTATAAACTTTAATTCTATGATAGTATAAAACAAATGAGCTCATACTTACTAAAAGTGGTAAATTCAATCTCTGGCTCAATCGTAGTTGCAAAACCCGAGGAAATGTAGACCAAATACATCCAAGATATAAAACAAGCGCTGCTTACTCTCCCCATAATAATATATTTATAATGATCACGGATGCAACAAATAAAGTGAGTGTAAAAGCCGTTGAGATCCGGGTGTTTATAGCGTTAGGTCAGGTTAATATTCCAGTTGGGGGGCAGCAGCTGCTTTAGATGAGTTGTGTCCAGAGTTTCCCACAAGAGTTTAAATCGGCACCGCTGCAAGCGTGTCTTTATTCTCTCGTGCGGGACCGCATGCAAATCAGCGAAATTCTATTGGTCGAAGGAGGCGGGGTAAGACCTGATATGACCAATAAAACGCCCACACTGACTCATCACTTACAATTACATGTCTATGAAGCTGTGAGGCCCCTGAGAGTCTACAAGCAAATCAGTTTATCAAGCACTTTTTTTTTGGATGTCGTTTTTCTGAATCTATTAAGGTATTCAAAAATAAAAAAATACATTGAAAGTAAATTATACGCTGAATATTTTTTTAAATTGTTTGCATTTGTCTGTTTTTATTATATAACTGTATATCACATAAATATTAAAAACTGAAATGCACTTTAATTATGCATGATTATAAATCTTAAAAATAATCAGGGACTTTGTGTGGCAGACTTTTGTTAGATGTATTTAAGTACGTATATGCTTACTTACATTCCTGTTTGATCATCACTACTCAAGGTCATTCCAGCCGACTGATAAAATCGCCCACACTGTTTGATCAGCCCTTTGCAAGAAATTAAAATGTTACTTTTAATCCAAACATTGTACGCTCTGTTCCCACAGAATGCCTACCGCTGAACTAAAACACACCTGTGTGAATATTTGCCAACTTAAAAACCAACAACATTATGCGTGCAAATCACAGCTTGCTCTTGGCAGCCTATGGAAGAGGGTCACAAATATCAGTGTGATTTCCACTAAGGGAGACGGTCAGTGGGCGTGTTTAGCCACCCTAAGTCTCATTGGCCAGACAGCGGTGAGCTGACAGACAGCCAAGACGTTTAGCAAAGAAAAATCACGCAAATCACTGGCTTTTCGAGAACAATTATTCAGTCACTAACAAATATGTGAGTGCTAACTTGTGCTTTTCCGAGCAGTTCCGGGACGTCATGTTTTGGCACTTCTCTGAATTTCTTTTGTTTTTCCTCATCTGGATGAAAGAGCTAAACAAACAGATGCAACAGCATTTGGGATTATTTGCTAAAAATATACGCAAGGAAAACACTTGCACGTGCCGTTTCATAAACAAACTCCTACGCTTGCATGCCGGAGCACATATAAACATTTATACTCTTTAATAACACACGTATAATCACTTACACTCAATAAATGCACACACAAAAACTCACTTACAAAGATATGAAATTGGATGTGATTGCTCTGGCACTATGTTTTACACAAAGCACATGTTTGAATATGATTTTTGCACCATCTAATATGTAGCAGACATCATATCTCATCCTGTTCTCAGGAACATAAAAACAGAGAAATGAACCACTGTCCATTTAAAAAATTGACTTTAGTTTTTGAAGTTTTCTGAAAAACCATTGCAATGATTGGAATAGTTTACCGTCAGGACATCCAAGATGTAAATGCATCCATCAATTAATGTCTTGTGAAGTAAAAAAATATGAGTTTTTCTCCAATGAAAACTTCCATCCTCTGTTGTCCTCTCACATTAAAGACCGCCTACATGTAAGTTTAGAAATGCAAACAGTGCTTGATTTGTGCATATTTATCTCAAGATTCAGTATGGATAGAAGACTTGTATTTAAGCTGATCTCCATGGTCAAAATTTAAAAACATTTGAACTTTTTTTGCTTTGTTTGAGTTGAATTGCTTGTGGTTTATTTGATTTTTATCGAGTCTCATTCTAATGGCGCTCATTCATTACAGTTAATGATGAGCAAGTAAAAGAGTAAAAGAAAGCTAAATTGGATGGCCCGAAAGTGGGTATATTTTCAGCAAGATCATTAAAGTCCTTGAACTATTCCTTTCATTTATTGTTAAAAATAGTATTTGGGTTTGGATGAAGAACTTTTGGAAAGCTTAGGTAGTCCCAAATGACCCAACCCAGATATTCCAAAACAGACAATGCCTAACAACAGTTTATGGTTATGGTTTGTCACAGACCCTTAAAAATAAAGGTGCTTGAGAAGAACCATTTTGTTCCAACAACCAAAAATGTTCACAGTTTGACCTGTAATAGCACAAAAATGTGTTTTTGTATTGTTCAAATGCATAATTAATTCTGAAGCATTGCATTTGCATGCTAACGTTGATGTTTAAATGGATGCACTTTTGTTGCATGTATAAAGTGCAATAAATGAGCAGCATTGAATGCAAACATCACACTCGCAGATTTACATCTTTTATCTCACTCGGTTCAGGGAAATATGTTAACAGTGATTCCAAATGTTTGCGAGAGCACTAAATAAAACCCATCTGGTCAAGGCTGTGACTCAAACGTCCAAGGCTTTCATCTTTTCGTCTTATCCTTCATTCCCAGCTCGAGTTTAGCAAAGGTTTTTGATTACATAAATGAGGCCAGTGCACGAGTCTCTTGATAGCTGCTTCTACTGCGTTCATGTTGAAACTTTAGGATTGCGGAGTCGAATCCCTGTTCCCCCTTTTAGCTGTGAATGTTGTAACTTTGTCTGAGTAAACCCTCAAAGGAGTGACTGGAAAGTTATAGATTTTCTCTTGTTAAACCTATGAAAAGATTACTGCAGATAATATATATATATTTATATATATATATATATATATATATATATATATATATATACTTGTTTTTCTTTCTCTTTTTCCATTCTTGGTGTAGCAGGCCTTATCTTCTTGCAATA
>JAUCMU010000047.1:5752414-5786310 GCA_032275025.1 Enteromius treurensis | reverse complement strand
ATATATATATATACTTTACAATAATAAAATATATATATATTATTAGTCCTATCAAATGATTAATGAGTGAAAAAAATATTTATACATAATATATAAATTATATTTATTTATATATTTATTGATTTTTAGATTATATTTATTTTAATACATCCATTGTTGTCTGAGGAAAGATATTTTTTTTTTTTTTTTTTTTGTCCTTTTGTCACCCACCTATAGTAAGAGGATGTGAAGAGTTTATATAAAAAAAAATGAAAGTCTCACTTCTCAAAATGAATGCGTAAGAGGTTAATGCTTTAATAGCATGTTTCATTTAGCTTAACATCACTCATCGGAAGTCATGTTGAAATGACTGTATTGCAGATGAGAATGCAAAATGTCAAATTATGACAAATACTGATGTAGAATAAATATAAACTGTCAGGCAGCTCTTATTCATGGAAAGAATATGCGTCATTATGAAACTTAAATAATGTTTTATTTTTTATTTTTTAATACAATAATAAGGTGGTTTTAAAGTTATTTATACAAGATTTTTAAACCATATTTTAGATTCATAATGTTTCACATATTTATGTTTGTTTCATTATTTATGTTTATGCCATTTTCATGTTTATTTATAATTGCATTTTGGCATCTTTATTGTGCATGAAGTTGTAAAGCTATAAGGTGCTTTTTGTAAAGAGTATTTATTGCTGAGATTGCTTCAGAACGGGGTTGGAATTTTAAGATTGCCCTCTACCCACACGGAAATAACCTATATAAACATATATGTTTTAATATAGGTTTTTAATATATGTGACATATATAAAATTGGCCGTTCTCCTATTTTATATGTACATATATGCACCTATATGTTTACCTATAAATTAGAAAAATTTAAATATATAAAAATTATTTTTAACCCATCCAAGTGCACACACACAGCAGTGAGAAGTGAAGGGAGAGGAAGGGTCTCACCTCAGTCATGGTATTGAAGGTGGAGAGAGAGCTGGTTATTCATTCCCACCACCTTCAATCCTTGCCGGACCTGGGACTTGAACCCCCAACCTTTGGGTTACAAATCCAAATCCCTATCCCTATCCATTAGGCCACAACTGCCCCCACAAAAAAAAAAAAAAAATTAAAAGAAGCAATACAGGAGACATATATGGCCTGCATATGCACATACATGCACCTCCATTTTGCCTATATGTGGCATATATATACTGCATATAGGTTTCTTATATGCGCATATATCTTCATATAGGTTCTTTCCATGTGGGTACTTACAAGCTCACACAAAAATTTGATAAATTATAGAGAATTTAGATTATGGTGAGTATTCATAGCTACTTTTTAAAGATGTAAAAAATCTCAGTAATGGCAAGGGTACTGTCCAAGTCAAGACTTTTGTCAGGTAAACTGAAATGTACATATATAGATGCTAAATGAATAAAATTTGATTTGCACTAGTGGGGTTCAGGCATTTTGACAGAGCTAAGGTTAATAAAAGCTTCCGGCAGAATCCAGTCACGTGCTCATGAGGGCTTTCTCTCGGCGTGGGATAAGCCTCATTGTTTAGCTAGCAAACCCGCGAATGGTGAGGCTCGGCGAATGCAACGGATAAGCATTGCATTCAGTCGCGGCTCTTCTGGTCCCTTTAAAGGGGAAGTATTCCAAAATGTTGGGCATCATAGTGAGCAACAGCTGGCCGACTCGCTGCTCTCAGAGAACTGTGGGAGAAATCCAAGTGTTTAATCTTTCCTAGACAGCTGGCCCCTGATGGAGAACACCCATGTGACTCCCTTTGCACACCATTATTTTTTGGTAGCCTAAAGCGCTGTTGCTGATGAATCAGATTGTAAAAGACATACAGTTGACTTTAATCCCCGTTTTGACACGAATCCGTTCAGTGACTTTTAAAAGTGATTCATCGAACACATGCGACACACCAGATCACGTGGCGCTGAACGCGGCGTAGCGCTGTTTCATATATGAAATAACACGGTCTCTGTCAGTAGGGTCTCTGAGTTATGTTTTTTGTCAGCGATACTCTTGCCGTACACCCCCCTTGTTCCCACCAGAGCATAGAGAGCTCTGTTCCATATGCCACATCTGTTACGCCACATGTTCGTGTTGAATGTACGTAAAGTAGGCTACGCATTGAGAAGCTTCACACCACATGCATGTTTGGCCATCATTCTCAAAGGTAGCATTTCTCTGTAATTTGAGAAAAGCTGAATTAAACTGCAAATTGATGCAACATTTGCATACTGGAGTGGAAAAGTCTGCAAAACGTTGTTTGGTGCAAAAAAACATAATTTTGTTCTGTGTTGCGTGTGTGTGTGTATATAGGCTATACATATACATATATATATGGGTGATTCGATAATTGCTGGTACATTTGGTGTCCGAAGTCATTATTAATATTATTTTTAAAATGGTCATATTTTTGATTATTTTAATTTATTTATTATTATTGTTTACTAATTGTTATGAAGTACAATATTACAGTCCATAACAATACAAACATTTATTATGATTAAAAAAAATGCTGAAAATCATGATTTCTTCTCGTCCGTATTAGTCAGTCGATTTTTTCCATCCTGTATCAATGTGCAATCAAACTATTTTATAGTAGGCTACTTTTCCTTCGACAACATTTTATTCACTTAATTGATAAAAGCCCTAAATAGTTACTTGCTTAATTCTACAACATTAAATTATTAATAAGTTAATAATTTATAAGTAATAAGTAATTTATGTCCTTTCTATAAATCTTGTTTAAATTCTGTTACCATAACATATTTTAAATTTAATGTGTGGAATTATTTCCCAAAATTGTGTAAGTTACAGGAAATGATGTCACTTTCCCTCACTGATAAGATCTGAAGCTCTGAAAAGTGTCTGTTGCTCTCTCTGAGAAGATATTTTAATCTGAAAACTTCTTACACCAAGAGTTATTTTGTAGAAAGTCAACTCTGTTGCAACAACATCAAAAGGAAAACAGAAATTATTACCGATCTCACATTATTTAAAGGTTTTTTAATCATGTTTCATTAGTGTCATGTGTTCTTAGCATTTATGCCAGGAAGTGGAGTCTTTGAAAAAATATAAAATAAATCTGTCAATTCTGCTACACTATTGTCAGCACTGTTACTCTACCTAGGTAACAGAGCTTGACAACAACAGACGTCAGACACCAAATGTGCCCGCGATTACTGTTGTTAGCTGTGTCATTCCAGGAATACGATTATCATGAGACAACTTTAATTTAGGCTTAGTAGCCCTAAAACTGATGTAGAATCCTGCCTTTGATTCGAATGCTCTGTGCACCATTAAAATTAGCATATATCTGTTCAAGATGAAACCAAAATATTAACATTTTAAGTTTTAGATTAACCAAGACTGATTGAAACCTCTAAAATTACCCTTGTGAGTAACCGTATGATGTTTGAAGTGTCTTACGCAGCAGCGTTCATGGGCCAGAACTCAAATGCGCTTTTCTCTCAGCGGGGGCCTCGCCACAGACTACTGCAAACTGCGTTTCACAAGTCTTCACTCCCAGGAGCATCAGACTGAAGACGCTGGTTCAACCTCTCCCTCCTGGCCTTTCTCAATACCTCTGATTAGAGCATACCGACATCCAAATGGTTTGTGTTGTTTTTGGTACGCTTCCAATGTGAAATTGCCATTTTCCTCTGTCTGTTGGAGGCGAATACTTTTGGTTCTTCATTATTCGTATATATATATATTGAAGCTATACATATATCTTTCTACGCTCACTTTCAAGAAGTCATTCCATAGAAACACTATGAGGATGTTTTCGCAGCTTGGGATAGTTGTGTCCTAGATTGCTCTCTGATGTTGCACAGATTGGACGCCTGCCACTGCAAAACATAGTCTATCATGCTGTGCATTAGCAGCAAGTATAATGTCACCTGATGCTTGAAGGGATTGAGCCTAGTTTCTTGACCGTTTTAAACTTAAGTCAGAACATCAGTTATTGTTTCTGTTCGTATGTGTGTCTTCAGGCAGGATGCAGGGGCCTCTGATTGTTTTCAGAGAATAGAACAACTGGAAGAATGTTTTTCATGCAAGCGAAGAGCTCAGCTGGGGATAGGACGGATTAACTTTTGAAATTAGGTTGATGGATTTGGAAAAGATTTATGTTGGAAAGTCTTCTTTAATAGTGCCGTTACTTAGTCAAGTTGATTATTCATGTTTTTCATTAAGCATGCAATTCCGTGCAGCTGCAAGTGATAACAATAGAAACCGATACAGAAACACTAATGGTTTCCACTATAAATACCATTACAAACCATTGACTACTAACCATTAAAACCATTAAGAGTGGTTTCCTGTAGTGTGTTTTGAGACGTATTCCATTAGGATTTAGTGGTTTTAACAAGCCACCGATAGAAGATGCCATTAGAGACCCACAGGGACCATTAGGCTACAGTTTCAATATAAGCAATTGAATATAAGCAGTTCCCATTATAACCGGTAAAACCATTACAAATTCTTGTTTATTTAGCAGTTAAGAAGCAATATGCAACATCTGAGAGATCACCTGTTGAGAAAATAGTCATAACAGCAGGGTTTTAGACATATTTGGAGTCATTGCTCCCTCTGCTGGTTATAAAAGTAGAGCATAAGTAGTCTATAAACTTTGCTCAAGGAACGAATATATTCATTCATACAGACCATGTTCTTCACTAACAGATGTCCCCCATATATATATATAAAAGGTTTTTTTTTTTTTTTTTTTTTTTAAATTGACACAACATGAAAAGCTGAATGCCATAAATTTACAGTTTTCATATTAGATACATGTAATGGAGAAGTTGACAGTTCCTTTGAGATAATGTCCAACAAAAACACCGTCCAGCTTCGCCTGTCCATTGTATGAGGTGGATTGTTTGACAGATGCTTTTGTGTGATGTTAAGAATTTCTTTGTGATCTTGGAGCACAAAACCAGCCTTTAGTAGCACAGGAATATTTGTAACATTAGCCAACAATAGATTGTATGGGTCAAACTGATCCATCAGAGCCAAACGGAGCCAAAAATCAGTAGTGTATTAAGTAAAGAAAATGTTCTGTGAAGATATTAAATTTCACAATATATATATAAAAAAAAACTAATTTTGATTAGCAATTATATACATTGCTAAGAAGTCAATTTCTCAATATTTAGATTTTTTTTATCCTCAGATTCCATATAAATATTTGTATCTCAGCCACATTTTGTCCTACCCTAACAAACCATACATCAATGGAAAGCTTATTTATTGAATACATCTTTTGTAACTAAGCCTTTTAACTGGTTTTGTAGTCCAGGGTCACATTGTTGTATTACAATGTAATCCTTGTTGTTGTATTATGTAGTATTGGTTGTTGTATTTTGTTGTATGGTTGTTGTATTATGTTGTACTGGTTGTTGGTTGTTGTATTATGTTGTATGGTTGTTGTATTATGTTGTATGGTTGTTGTATTATGTAGTACTGGTTGTTGTATTATGTTGTACTGGTTGTTGGTTGTTGTATTATGTAGTACTGTTTGTTGGTTGTTGTATTATGTAGTACTGGTTGTTGTATTGTGTTGTACTGGTTGTTGGTTGTTGTATAATGTTGTATGGTTGTGGTATTATGTAGTACTGGTTGTTGGTTGTTGTATTATGTAGTACTGGTTGTTGTATTATGTTGTACTGGTTGTTGGTTGTTGTAATATGTAGTACTGGTTGTTGTATTATGTTGTATGGTTGTTGGTTGTTGTATTATGTTGTATGGTTGTTGTATTATGTAGTACTGGTTGTTGTATTATGTTGTTGGTTGTTGTATTATGTTGTACTGGTTGTTGGTTGTTGTATTATGTTGTATGGTTGTTGTATTTTGTAGTACTGGTTGTTGTATTATGTTGTTGGTTGTTGTATTATGTGGTACTGGTTGTTGTATTATGTTGTTTGGTTGTATTATGTAGTACTGGTTGTTGTATTATGTTGTATGGGTATGGTTGTTGTATTATGTAGTACTGGTTGTTGTATTATGTTGTACTGGTTGTTGATTTTTGTGTTATATTGTATGGTTGTAGTATTATGTAGTACTGGTTGTTGTATTATGTTGTAAGGTTGTTGTATTATGTAGTACTGGTTGTACTCCACCTTGTCATGCAGTCGCTTACTTTGTTCGCAAGATGGCGAAATTGTGCTTGGAAAACATGAATCTGAGTCATTCACTTGGAAAAGCAGTTTATAATCAAAATAGGGACCCACACTGCCTGCATTGTCCGCTAAAATACCAAAAGGGGGCACATTATTTTTTGTTAGTGCTACAGTTATCAACATCAAACTGTTAGTGGCAAAGCGCTGAGGTAGACAGCTGCCAGACAGTGTTTCAAGTGTTTTTATTGGCGCGAACAAGCATTTTGGAACATTTTAGGCTTATCTTTAATCTAATGTTAAAAAAAAAACAATTATAGTTCATACCAAACCTAACGTAAGGTGGATTTATAAAGCAAACTGGTGATGAATGGGATTGTAAATTGTGTAGCCTAGCTGTTGTTTTAAAGCCATGCTTATCCTGTCACGTTTTAAACACCAGAGCTATTACTATCATATATCTGGCTGGTTTTGAGCATCTCTCTCTTTGCTACTGTTAAATTCAAACTTGTGTCTGCACTTTCTGTGCTCTTGTTTCTTTAAATCGAGTTATATCTTATAACAGCTATTCCCAAGACAGCCAGCCAGCGGTTTGGGGAATTTTTACCATAAAAGGTCATGCTGAGCTGAGCTAGGGTTTCCTGTGGGAGGAGCCTGTGATGTTCTGTCTCTGTTTCTCTCTCACTCACAATTACTCCCTCAGTCATCTCCTCTTGTCTTATCTCCAGCTGAATGCCTGCGTTTCCCACAGAACTGATCAGTCTGCACTTAAAGGCAGCATTCAGATACATCAACAGTTGGGAGGAAAGTTCAAATAAACATATATAAGTGTGTGTTAAGCACATGCTAGTTTTGGAGAAGCTAGCTAACTTACCTTACAATCGTAGCTTGCTTTACAAGCTTGTGGAAAAGCTTTCTTCAAAATGTTCATATTTAGTGACATAAAGCTTAATAAATGTGTGTACTTTGTGTATAATACTTGTAATGCTGGCCTATGTGCTATGATAATTGTTTTAAAAAACTAGCTTGTTTAGGAACAAGCTATTATTTACAAAATTGGGGTACTGTCAAGCAACTGAGAAAAGAATGTAGATAAGTTAGTTGCGCTAAGTTTAGCTACTTTGATCGTCAGAAGAAAAGAGACACTCCTAGCGATTATTCTAGTGTGATGTTTAGTGTGGTCTACTCCCTTTAGACATGTCTACATGTTTTAGAAAAGATACCAGACTAGTACATATTGATCTCGTACGTAGTACATTGCAACACATTAAGCTTAGTTTAAAGGAATGTTCATTTCTATCGATAGCATTTGTGGCATGTTAATTGCTAAAGAAAAAAAAAAACTGACTAGCCTAGTGTTTCTTTGTTAGCATAGACAGCTACTTATTTAGTTGTTGAAAAATAGAAATCCGTCACAAAACGATAATTTAGACTTAAGATGAAATTTTACACTTTTTAACCCTTTCGATGCTTCTTGAGAAGTTTACAGTTCAATATCTTCTCTTTTTTTGTCAGTATATGAGTAGTCCCACCATAATATAACAGTTTAGACTCATCACAGTTTCTTTTAGACACAATTTGACATTTTATAAAAGGACTTTACAGATTGAATAATTACCAATTGTTAGCCAATGCTTTTGCTTCGACTGAAGAAAAATATTTTGGTGGTAATCAGCCAACTTATTTTGTATTGAACATTTTGCACTGCAATTTTTAGACTTCTACCAGCATTAAATGAACTCCTAATACAAGTTTTGGTCCGTTGGCTGGTTTTACAAAGTGCACTTTGTGTTGTACTCTTGTACTTTTTGACACACATTCATACTTCCCCTCATCCTTAAAGCTCGACGGGATAGGCATGAGTAAGTAATGTTGAACGAATGCCAAATGACATTACGTCCTTTCCTCACAACAGTGCCTAAGGGAGGCCAAAAAAAAAGACAAGGGCACACTGGAGTGGGTATACAGGTGGCAAACATCTGTGTATTGCTATGACGTCATATGTAACGATGACATGCAGCAAACGTCAGAAAAGCCGTCTGTCTCGAGCGCAGGTGTTTTTGGACACTCTTCTCAGAATGTTCCTCCAGGTGTTGTGGAGAGTGAATCATCTGTTTGACAGACGAGTATGTCTAAGGTACATGCCGAACATGTCTCGCAGTTTTACCACCTCGGTGCTAAAGTTGTGGTTCGTGGCATGGTGGGAACTCAAGCATTTGTTTAACTAAAAAAGTGTAAAATGAGAATTTCACAGTAAAAAAAAATAAATAAACGGACGACCCAGTTTAGAAGAAGCTAAACTACACTGTTTGTTGTAATTCATGAAAGGTCTAATGGAATGGCTGGTGTCCAATAGCAGTTAAGAGAGCCAGTGGGGAAAAAAGTGTTACATTCTGCACTTCTGCTCTAGTTTTAGTGCCAAAGCAGTTAAACCCAACAGTTTGACCATTTAGCACTTTTTGTCTCAAAAACTCTAAATCAAGTGAGTGCATTTGCTTTATGCCAGACTTGTCTGAACAAGGCATGAAATAAATAAAAAAGCTACTTTATTTGCTTTTCATGTATGTGATTAACCCTGTGTCTACTAAATTGGGGTTTCGAATTATTTCTAAGTGGGGTTTTAAACATTATGGTCTTTAATGTATGCCCATTTTATTGGCCAGCAGAATAAAAGTACCAATGGTAGGCTTATTATATGGTTTATTGTATAGCTACTTTATCATTTTAGCTTAAAGTACGTGATACAGTAAATAAAATAACACAAACACCGCCTGAAGTGATCATTTTGGTAACTGAGATCCAAGATGATGGCAATTGCATTTATATAAAACACGAATACACCAGTCAACATTTGAAGCGGCTCAAAACCTTTCATCAAAGTTGTCCTAAAACCTAAAACCAAAATGTGTTCTTGTCTTGGGACAACTTTTTTGATCCACTTAAAATGTTGACAAGTGTAAATGGTGATTTTAATTAACTTGAGCAGTTTGAATCAATGCACAAGGGTAAAAAGGAACTGCTGTGACTGACCAATAAGAATGGAGTATTTCACAGAGCTGCATAAAAAGAAAAATAATAGCACCTTCCACAGCAAACCTCACAATATGAGATATATCATCATGACTGATAAGGGAAATGTGCAAAGTTTTGAAAAATACATAACCATGAATTGTAGGATATTTTAATTAGTTTTTAAGACGCAAGTCTTTTGTTGTTGTTTGTCATAAAAATAAAGAACCATCTTAAAAGAACCATCCTTTTCCCGTGAAGAACATTTTTTTACAATCCAAAGAAGCCTTTTCTACGATAAAGAACCTTTTGTGGGATGGAAAGATTCCTTGAATGTTAAAGGTTCTTTGTGGAATCTTCAATGCCAATATAGAACATTTCTTTTGTGTAACAAGAGCACAAAGCAAAAGTTCTTCCACCCTTTACGTGGTTAAATCTGGACGGAGGTCCTATCTGCTCACCTCTCCATCCCTTGGTCCTTTTTTTAAAAACAATATGCACCACTCCAAATAAGGAGAAGTGCTTCTGACTGTGTTTGGTCCAGGCCATTCCTTCTCACAAGTGGTTAGATAGGGAGACGGGAGGGGGGTGTTTTAGACTTTGGTTTGGTTATGTAAAGCAATCCAGCATTGCTGGCAGATCTTGGTTGCAGGCAGCATCAGCTGCATTCTTCTCCTCTCCTAAATCTCCTCGCATCCACACTTTCGGCTGAAGGACCAAGAACTGCACTTGAATTTCATATTCAACCCAGACACTAGATCAGCCTGTAATCATGGAGGCCATCAAGAAGAAGATGCAGATGCTCAAACTGGACAAGGAGAATGCCATCGACCGGGCAGAGCAGGCCGAGACAGAACAGAAAGCTGCTGAGGAAAAATGCAAGCAGGTAAGATCTCTGAAATTCAGGTAGGAGCCCAGATAGAGGAGAGTGAAGTGAAACAATCTAAGAATGCTCCCAACAAATGTGCTCGCAACAGCGTCTGTCAAGGCTGGATTGTATGATTGTAATGAAGGAGAAGTGAGCCAAGACCTCATACTTGAAAACCAAGTATGCATTTGAGCTGCAATTCTGGGTCTTTCACAGCAATGCCTACTTATTTTGTACAATTATAAAGGAATCCCAAAAAATCTGCACCTAAAAATGAACAATTCTTTTAAGGCATTTATTAATTTGGTTAATGTATGTATTTATTATATTGCTTATTATTATTATTATTTTATTTTTATTTTTTTCATATATATTAATATGTTTTCAATGTTAAAAGCTGTATAGGTTAACATAAAAAGCCCAATAAACATTCATTTGTGAATAACAAAATATTTACAAATGATTGTGAGTTGAGTTATTGATATAATAGTGTATTAATAATAAAACTCTATATGGCCCAGTTTTTACAAACAGGGCTTAGCTTAAGTCAGGACTAGGCATTAGTTAAATTATGATATTTAAGCAACTTTTACGAAAATGCCTTACAAGAAAATATTACAGGTGTGCATCTTAACACAGAACAATGACACTGACATGTTTTAAGATATGTCAGAGTAGCTCAAACATGCAATTTACTGTAGTCTGGGACTAGCTTATGCCTTGCCTGTAAAACCGGGGGTATGTGTTTCATACCGTACTCAAGAAAACAAACAAACAAATTTATTTGCAAACAAATAAATACCTCAGTAAATGAATATTGGTTGTAAGTTTATCCATCTTCCACCTCTCATAACACCTCAGATTATTAATGGACAAGAGAGGCCAGGCTGTCTGAAATCCTGGTAGATTAACAAACACTCTCTTAAACACAAGAACCCAGCCAAACTGATAGCCAAAGATAGTGAAGTGTTCGTGAGTGTTTATCTCACTTACTGCCATATAACATTTGACCTCTGACTACAATTAACTACAGTTATCCGTCCATTACAGAGACCAGGCCTGTATGATTTAATTTTTTTTTTAATTATGAGAATGATGACAACAACAACAACAAATAAATCAAATTAAATAATAATAATAATAATAAATGTCATTGTAATTATAATGATTTTAATAATAATAACAATAATAAAAATGACATCATTATAAATCCTAAAATAAAGTGTTTCCCAATTTAATAATAATAATAAACAATTAAATAATAATAATAATAATAATAAATGTAATTGAAATTATAATGATTTATTTTAATAATAATAATAATAATAATAATAATAATAAAAGACACGATAATAATAATAATAATAATTATTATTATTATTATTGTGTATTTTATTATTATTAAAATAAATAATTATAATTACAATAACATTTATTATTATTTAATTATTATTATTATTATTACTATTATCATTGTAAAATCATTATAATTACAATTACATTTTTATTATTATTATTTAATTGTTTATTTTTATTATTATTATTTAATTTTTATTATTATTATCCAGATAAATAATTATATTTACTATACAATTTATTATTATTATTATTATTTATTATTATTTGTATTATTATTGTTAAATTGGGAAACACTTTAGTTTAGGGTCTCCTAACTAGTTGCTTAGTAGCATGCATATGACTAGAATATTAGCCTTTTATTAGTAGCAATTAAGAGCATATTGATGTCTAATTCTACATGACCTTATTCTGCATCCCAAGTCCAACCCATTACCTAAACGTCTTATTAACTATTAATATGCATCAAATTATGAATTTATTGAGGGAAAAATTGTAGTTAAAAGTGAAGAAGTGTTTCCTATTCTTAAGTTTTATCATAAATGTTTTTTTCTGTGACATAAATAGTCATTAGACTCCAAAAGTAAAAATAATCTATGTCTAATGAATATTACAATTATCACACGTTATATATTATTAAATATTATAAGTCATAAAGTGCATAACCATTGACTTATTTATTTATTAGATATGTTTAAACCACTAGACTACAGAAATATATATATATATATATATATATTATGTTTAATATTCATTATCATTCTAATTTGACCTATTACAGTGGCTTCGATTTATAAATGGTTGATATTGGACGTGATAATTGTTGATAATATTACTAAAAGCATTCCAGACAAACAGATTTTAGTTTGGATTTCTGGGATAAATTGCCTTGAGTTGTGTCAGGTGTGCAGTGCTCTGATCCGTTTACTCACTCTTCCTCACACAGCTGGATGATGAGCTGGTCAGCCTCCAGAAGAAGCTCAAACAGACTGAAGATGAACTGGACAAGTACTCAGAGGCCCTGAAAGACGCCCAAGAGAAACTGGAAATGTCTGAGAAAAAAGCTGCTGACGTAAGTGACGCATTCTTTAGACTACGGCTCCATAAAACCGAATCAGACATGATTCCTCTATGATAAACAACTTGAGTGATTCAGGCTTTGTTAGGATGCTTTCACTTCCTGTCGCCCGTTTCAGGGTCACGGCACCATTTCCAAGTGTTTCAAACAGAGATTTATAGGGTAATAAAAAGCTCTCCCTCAATAAAACATGTCAACACGAGACATGAATCTTTTCAAATACCTTTCTCCTCAGGTTTACCTCTGTGATGCTTTGAAAATGATCGCTCTGAAAAGATAGTTTTCAGGTTTAAACACACATAATAAAGACGTTTAAAGCAGTGGTTCACACAAAAATGAGTATTTGCTGAAAATGCACTTACCCTTAGGCCGTCCAAAAAGTAGATGCGCTTGTTTGTTCATCTGAACAGATTTGGAGAAATTTAGCACTTCATCATTTGTTCACCGTCAGAAGGAGAGTCCAAACAAACCATAAGCAATCCACACGATGACTCCGATCTATCAGTCAACACCTCATGAAGTGAAAAGTGTGCGTTTTTAAGAAACACAAACCGTAAATTAAGGTGTTTAAACCATTGCTTCTGGCAAAAATATGAGTCCATAATCCATAATAATGCTTCCTCCAGTGAAAATGTCCTGTTTAGAAATGTTTAGTTACTGTTTATAAGTGTAAACAGTGCTTGATCTGTGCATATTTATCTCCTGATTCAGACAGGACACAATTCTTTCACTGGAAAAAACTATTATTGTGGATAGATGGAACTGGAACCAATAGACTGAAATGAAAACAGTATTAATAACGGATTTGTTTCTTACAAACATGCTTATTTTCGCTTTACAAGACATTATGGACTGGAGTCTATGGACCGGAGTCGTGTTGATTGCTTGTGGGGTACTGTGTTGTTTTTATCAGCTGTTTGGACTCTCATTCTGACGGCACAAATTCACTAAAGAGGATACTTTGGCGAGCAAGTGATATAATGCTGAATTTCTCCAAATCTGTTCGAATGCAGAAACAAACTTTAAATTTCAGCAAATGTTAATTTTTGGCTGAACTAGTCCTTGAAGGCGAAATGAAGCACAAGATGCTTCACCTGTAGAAACGCGTTAGGCCTTGGGACGACTGAGAAAATTGCCGTAATCGCACCTGCGTGGGGGTCTGAAGTGGTCCATCCTGTCCTCTGCTCTGATAAGCTCGGGTTACTCCTCACAATGCGACCTCAAAGGAAATGACTGCATAGTCTGAGAAGGAAGCCGAGGAGGGGCAAATCGGTTGTTTGTGAATCCTTAATGATTCCAGCATGGGGGTAAATCCATGTAAAGAGAGATGTTGTTGTTGACCGCAAAACACCATTACAAGACACACCGTAACTTCCAACTTTATTTAATAAGAGAACAAATGAATTTTTGGGTATAAGATTAATTTTCTGTAACACTTTCTAGTTTTCTTTAGGCAGGCTGAGAGGCCTAAAACTGGGGATACGAGCGCATTTGGAGTTCCTTGGAGCATTGCCCTGAAAATGTGCTCCAGACAAGCCTACCACATGTCATGCATTAAGAGGAAACTGTAAACTAATTATACATCTGCATTCGCAACGCCACAGAAGTAAGATACTCTCAATGTGCGAGGGATTTTTGAGGCCTGTTACTGATAAGTCAGTGAACAGCAGGGGAGACTGGGACTTCGGTTGCCATGTAGCAGCCCAGGAATCCCAAGAATGCAGCGAAAGC
The DNA here is from genome assembly GCA_032275025.1 of Enteromius treurensis. Lineage (NCBI taxonomy): Eukaryota > Metazoa > Chordata > Actinopteri > Cypriniformes > Cyprinidae > Enteromius > Enteromius treurensis. The sequence goes on along the minus strand of JAUCMU010000047.1, from coordinate 5,772,131 downwards.
AAACACAGAGGGCCACACTTCTGTGACTAATCAAATCAATGCTGGCTCGTCTTTAGAACAAAAGCACACTTCTGAGGAAAGTGTGTCACACATGAAATGGTGTTTAAGGTCAGAACTGGGGGTTTTAATTGTGGGGGTTGTAATTGAAATCTTGCGGTTAATTGCCGTGTCGAATTAGTAAGCCGTGGCAAAGTCCCAACCTGCAGCGAGAAGTGCCTATATTTGACTATACTTCTATACTTATACAAACTATTAAAAAATTAAGTACATGGTAACAAAACATTGATTTGATTAAATGTATTGCTTAAAAAATAAATGGATGTACTGTAAAATGTTTCGTAGGTTATGTGAAAATCTAAAACTCGCATGGTCTTATTCAAAAATGAATAATGCATTTAGCAATATCAGCTAAAGTTATTTTAAAGGACAGATTAGAACAGAATTTGGGTAGAAAGGTGCCAAGAGCAATGCAAGATGATGTGATAAATGTTATCATGTAACTTGATTAATGTGATAACTGCTAAAGTCATGGTGTATAACATGATTTTTAATGCGAGCTTACTTGAAACGTCTTCTTGTGATTAATTAAAGTATTTGCATTTAACATTTCTGTTGAAAATACTTTAACGGTTTACTAAAAAGCAATTCGACGATTGACCAAAATATAAAAAAAAGACGAGTAAATATAAACCAAAAAAACTTTACACAAAAACGTAATTAGCATAAAACGAGACTGAGCTGTGACTCAATGGACGCCCCGCCCACCGTGACGTCACAGGGACCTAACTTTTTCACAGTTACATTGAAACTTTCCTGCAGAAGTTCTGCCTCCTTACATTCTCTCGCATTCCAATGAATCCATGAGACAGAAATAACCTGCGAAGACGCCTTTGTTCACTGAACCGTTTTGTATTGATCCGGACTGGGAAGAATTTGGGATTGCACATTTCGTGTCGTTTTCACTCCTTTTTCCTTTCCTTTTTTTGCACTGGACATCCAAGTACCTTAGCATTCGTTTTTTTTAATAACACCCCTGTATTTTGGATTTTATATATATATATATATATATTTTAGGCGTTTTATTTTGACGTATTTATTTTGTATAACCTTGTGAAAAGTTTTCCGTTGTTTTTGCACATCGTTTTATTTCTCTCCTGACCAAAGTCGCGTTTTTTCTCTCGTTTTTTAGTAGCAAATATAATATAATAAAGTATCTAAAATGACAGGTGCGACTTCTTTGGAAGCAGTGAAGAGAAAGATCCAGACTTTGCAGCAGCAGGCGGATGACGCAGAAGATCGAGCTCTGGTTCTGCAGCGCGAGCTGGACAATGAGCGCGAGCTCCGGGAGAAAGTGAGACAAATCTTAATTCTTTCTTCTTACAGGTCGTCTTTACACTCTCCGGACTCTTCTACGCGCTCCCTCTGTGAGCACAGGCGTCTATAAAAAGGGCTCCTCTGAAGACTATAATTGCATGTTTAGGTGAACAGCGAGACCTGGATGCAGACGTGAGGTTGTGGAATGAAAGGCGTTGGTCCAAAGGAACAGTCCGACCCCCCAAATCTGCGTTTGGCCAGTTGTTAGGCCTCAGTGTTTTCTCGTGCAAATTTATTGCACCATTTTTACTGTTATTTTAGCCTTACAAACCATTTTACTTGACAAAATTAACAATTTATTTGTTCTGAGTAGCAAGTGCTACGTTTTTATCTGTTTAGGTAGATCTTTAAGTGCTTCTATCTATCTCTATAGATGAGATATTTCTTCCCTATTTGACATTTTTGGTCTGAGGGACCCAATTCATACAACTATTAAACTATTTATCCAACAGGAAAGAAAAACTAAGAAAAAATTGTATTTTTTGCAGTTAAAATTGATTAATTTTTAAATTGACTTAATTTAGATGAAGAATATGATGACATGTTGTATGTGAGTATGTTTTTCCTTGGTATGAAAATGCTGGTCAAGGAAGGCCTCTCCCCCACAGTCCCTGGTGGATTAGATGCTTCATTTTATGAAATTTTCTGACTCATCCTTTGTGGAGTACTTCATGTTCAAGCTGCTATAAGGAAACATGGCCAGAACCCTACAGTCTGTTTGTTCTCATCTGAACTTTAGGAAATGTGAATGTCCCCCTGCTTGGGTTCACACAATGAAGAATTGTTAGATCTTTCGTAGAACGTTAGATTTTGCTCTACTCCTCTCCTGAGAGACCCAAAGGATGTCCCATCCATGGCTCCCAAAGGAACTGAGCCAGGATGTTGTCTCTTGCTCCACACTGGAGTTTCCTCTGAAGCCTCTTCGTATTCAGATGACCATGCAGATACACAGGAAGCTGGCACTGCTTAAGAAAAGTCCAGTTCTTTAAGTGTTTGTGCATCTTTTGTCTAGAACCTGTTGACTTTTCCTTCTAATGGAGAGGTTAAGAAATGTTAAGGAGGTTTTTGGTCCCATCCTTCTACATCAATTCCTTATGTGGCATTGCGTCATATGCTTGTGCTACAAATTTTGCTGACTTTGCTTTCACAAGTAGACGTTTTCCCACCCTTAGAGTGACAGAATGGTCATGACGTGACCCATGACCTCTCCATCATGGTCCTAATTTATGTAGGTCATAATTCACATCGAGGTTAAAAGTCAAGAACGTGACCAGAAACATATGGTGAAGCCTGCACAAAAACCATTAGGCTTCTCAAATTTGCATTGATGGGTTCCCATGGTGTTAAAAAAGATATCAAGAACTCTTTTGCATACTTTTTTTTCAAAGTTTAGTCACACCAGTGGTCACTTACGTTACAATACTCCAACGATCTCCTGCTTTTCTTCATGTTTGGTGAGAGACCACCAATCATTTTGCATCTGCAACTCCTTCTTTGGCTCTTTTAACAGTAAACCCTCTAAAATACGAATTTAAAAATAAGCCTTTGTTTAATTCCCACCGATCATTTTTATCCGATAGGCCTTATTTTCATAATATCAGCCTGTAGAAAGGTCATTGCACTGATAGGGTTCGTCTTAGTGTTTGCTCAGTGTCACATACAATAGGCACTGTGCCTCAGGAAGTCGACACTAGTCCCAGGTGATTCCCCCACATTTCAACCCTAAACGTTTAATTGGATACGGACATCACAGTGGCTCTAACAAGATCCGGGTGCCTGGGAATCCATAGAACTGGGAATGTCGGCGTCTCATATCACACAAATGGGCGTTTGGGTTAGTTTGGTACATGATAAAACGTTCAAGGCTGCGTCCAGACACTCTTCGATAAAATATGGCTGGTTTTTTTTTGCTCTTCTTTAGTGTTTAAATCTTTTTTTTGGCACTTCACCACTAGCATTCTCCAGAGCTTGTTTTACCATATATGGCATGCATCTAAAGCAGCCAGGGAACGCAGTGACTAAGGAAAGGGCATGGCTCATGAGGGAGTATCCTGACCCTGAACTGAATGAGCACTTTGGGAGGGGAGAGGATGTGGAGTGTGTCCATTTCCTGTGCATTTTTCTCCTCCCCTCTCTGGCTCTCTTTTATTCGAAAGGGGGTCAACTTCCTACTCCATCGATGCCTTGGTGAAATATGTGTGAATAAATGTTCATTTGACCCCTTCTTTAAGGATGTCGAGATCGATTAGCATATTACAATGGCATTTTGTGAGATACGAAGTCAAATCGCAAGATCAGATCAAACATTGAAAAATATAAAATTGCAATTCGAGATCACAGTTGTGAGAAGTCGCAGCTTTAAGAAATGTTATATCTTGACATAAAACGTCACAATTATAACTTTATTTCTCATAACTGTGAGTGAATAAAGTCACAATTGTGAGAAAAAGCTACAATTATAAGCAAAGTTGCAATTATATACCTTTATATCTTGCAATTAAACCTTTATTTCTCTTAATTGCGATAAAGTAAAATTATGTTTTTATATTAATAGTTGGTTTAAATTGGATTGAAAGTTGTCACAATGCAAGATATATATATATATATATATATATATATATATATATTGTGACATATGCAATTAAGTAAACTTCAAAATAGTGAGGTTTGGCCCTATTCTGTGATTTATTACATAAATTTTTGTGTTTTATTAAAGATCCCTTTATGTTATCCAGTAGGAAACTAGTTGTAAAAAAACTTGAATGTAGTTTGATATGACAGCCTTGATCCATTTACAACCTTACATGCTCCAAATAGTCTATTGGACCTTAAAGAAAGCAGCAGGAGTCGGTAGCAGCAGCTTTCGACTCGAAACAAAGCTGCTATCAGAAAATGGACGATTTACTCCTCTTAACTTTTCCCCTATGCCCTGTTATTCTGTCTCCTCTTAAAGTTTTAACCCAGATGCAGTTTCTTGGCTGCGAGATTTTCCTACCATTCTGAGAGCATCGCATCGCTCGCTCAGTTGAGCGTCTGCACTGTGAGAGAGCCATGCTGATATTCGTCATAATTATAGTTGCAATTATCAGTCCAATAACTGGGCGGTTTAGCTGTGAGATCTCTTTAAATCTGAGAAATGTCACAGAGGCACCATTGTGCTCATTCTGAGGCCAATCTTTGTTTGAATCACAACGGGTGGTGGTGGTGGGAAAGGGTGCAAAAATGAGAATTTTTTCTGTCATAGTTGATTGTGCAAAAAAAATCAGTTCAATTCAATTAAATAATAAAAAACCCTTCTTCTTGAGAATCCCCACAGAAGCCACAGGTATATTTGCATACAATTGAATATAAGTAACCTTTGACTTTTTTGTCATCAGGCTGAGGGTGATGTGGCGGGCCTGAACCGCAGGATTCAGCTGGTGGAGGAGGAACTGGATCGGGCTCAGGAGAGGCTGGCAACTGCACTGCAGAAACTGGAAGAGGCGGAGAAAGCAGCAGACGAGAGCGAGAGGTCAATGGAAACCTTGAATTTTTAAATAATGGTGGAAGGAATGAATTGCTGGGTTGCTTCGGGTACAAACTAAATGGAACACAAGCAGAACATAAGTGGAAAACAATCCACAAGCAAATATATTAGACTTTAGCAGAAATGTGACAGAATTAAAATATCAATTTATCGCACACTGATTCCAAAATTTTCATGGGTTTTTCTGGTTTCTTCCACGTATTCGTCATGCAAAAATACAGAAAATCTAAACTGGTCTGAATTTTTTTATGACGGATGAAAGTTTTGGAGGCTGTGTGTAAACGTAATCGAATGTGAGGTCAAATTGATTTTTCAGCGTGCGAAAATGTCCGACAAACATTAGGACTCGTTGAGCAATGTCTAAAAAGCTAGTTGTTTTGAACCCTGTTTGAGAGGTTCTCTCAAGTGAAGACCTAAACCTTTTATTGTTGATATAACTTAAAAAATAAATGAATAAATATTGAGAACTAATAATATTAAAACGAAATATTTCAGAACTGAGCTACACAACGTTGAATATAAAGGTGCTTAAATGGTTCTTCACAGCGATGCTATAGAAGAACCATTTTTGGTTCCATTCAGTCTGAAGAACCTTCTTTTGCCACAAAGAACTTACAGATGTTAAAGGTTCTTTTTGGAATTTTCAGAAATGCCATCCATTTTCCATCTAGACTGTTGTTCACAAATTGTTTTTGCAAGTTTAGCTGAATCAGTGTTTAAAAAATCTCATGTTGCAATCACAAACACCTGGAAAGCTCCTGGAAATGAATTGGTATGTTCACATTTCTAGAGGTGAGGTCCATGGGGGTGCTGTTAAACATGAAATAACACACAATTCCTGGGGCCCCGTTTCTTCGCATGTACATCTGTTCCCTTTCGCGGAAATGATTTACCGCGCTCGCCAGCATCAGTGGTGCGCTCGCTTGTTAATGGCATAGATTTGCCGCCAATCCCGCCATAGATTAAGTGTGTTTGTCGTGAGCTGGTTGCTGCTGCCGCGTCGGGGCGGGGCGGAGGATCGCGATGCCGGCTCAGCATCGTCTATCGACCCAACCCTACCTAAGAGCCCATCAACAACATCTCCAATTAATAATCTAATCACTAATTACTTTTTTCACCTTCAGAGGCATAAAGGTAATCGAGAACCGTGCCATGAAGGACGAGGAGAAGATGGAGATCCAGGAGATGCAGCTGAAGGAGGCCAAACACATCGCCGAGGAGGCCGACCGCAAATACGAAGAGGTGGGTTACAAGCGCCCGAAGGAACAAAGCTTCCAGATGTGTGAAGCTTCAAGGTCTTCATCTGAACGTCGTCTCTGATACAGGTGGCCCGTAAACTGGTGATTCTCGAGGGGGAGCTGGAGCGAGCCGAGGAGAGAGCCGAAGTCGCCGAATGGTATCATCTGCCTATTCTCACACTTCTGTTCTCACGCTTCGAGATGTGACTGTTTGTTGCTCGAGCAGTTAAAACATTGTTTTCTTCTCAAACGCTTCCAGCAAAGCTAGTGATTTAGAGGAGGAATTGAAAAATGTTACCAACAACCTTAAATCCCTAGAGGCTCAGGCAGAGAAAGTAAGTCAACATCTCTCTTTTATCTGTTAATGTTCACAAAGTCAACATTTTCAGACCTCTATAATAATCATCGCTCGACTAAATCGCTTTGAAACTAATTGACGGTTAAAGTTCTTATTCAGATTTGCTGCATCTGTCTTTGTTTGCATGTTTCAGTACTCAGAAAAAGAAGACAAGTATGAAGAGGAAATTAAAGTTCTTAGTGACAAGCTGAAGGAGGTAAAGAAGGCAATAAATGAGACACGGGTCAAAGATAAGCTACTCTTTCTCTTCCCGAATGTTCAACTTCCGTATTGTGTTTTTCAGGCCGAGACCCGCGCAGAGTTTGCAGAGAGGTCAGTGGCCAAACTGGAAAAATCCATCGATGACCTGGAAGGTATGAAAATAGTCATCTTTGCTTTAACCGAGTTGATTGCAATGCCAAATGTTCTACTATTTTGCAGTATTGAGAAGAAAGTACGTACATGAACATAGAGCTTGCTTTACTGCATGTTCTAGAAGTGCAAAAGACTCTATTGTAGCTCTTCCTGTAAATACTATTGTAGTATCCATGTAGCATGATGCCATGGTGACTCATTCCAGTGCGTCGATTCATTTGTGTGATTTGCTGTAATGAATGACTTTGTTCGGATAGTTCTTCACAGTGAACATGTTCATAATGATTCACAGTAGCTGTTGAGATATTTTCCCTGCAGATCAAGACTAGCACAACAAGAACATTGGGGGAGATGATTCATTTAAGTTTACTTGGTTTGGGCAGGTGTGCAAATGGCTTTGTTTAAGAGCAAAATAACTGATTCAAAAACTTGTTATGGTTTATTTGGACGGTTTATTTTAGTGAATCACTTCATTCTGAAGGAAAGAACTGGTTCAAAAACTAGATTTGATTCATTTGGACGGTTCATTTTAGTGAATCACTTCATTCTGCTGGAATGAGCTGGTTCAAAAACTAGATTTGCTTGTTTTGGTTGGTTAATTTTAACAAATGGCTTTGTTCAGACCAATAGAACATTAATAAAATATATATTTTACTCCTAAATATAAATATATACAGTAATTGCCAATTATTTGATGTAGCTAACAACGGTATCAAACGTTGACTATAGTTTGACGTGGCAAACAACAGAACATGCTAATCTGTTCGTATGAAAACTTAATTGAAGGTAAGGAACTGGGTAAATGAACTTTTCACCTTCAGAAATGACTAGTGGAGAAGCAGGACAAGTCTTAAGTCTTGCATGGATGGGGTTTTACAGGTCACAGGCGGGTCAGGCTCCGTGTCCATATAACAACCATTAAACCTTTTGAAACGCACAACACCATATTGTTTTTGAGCAATTCTGTCAGAGTTCCAGCAGGCTAATGTTTCAACTGCTTGAACCCTTCACCGGAAGATGATATATTCAGCTCAGTGTAGGGAAGCGGTTTAAACAAGCCTGGTATTGCTTCTGTCCCAAGAGAAATGAAGTATGCCCGTTTCCTTCAGCGCAAGTCAACTCTTTATGACACCAAACTCTACATTTGCTTATTAATAAAAATATACGACTAGTAAAAGTAATTGGGAAGGAGCATATCTTCTCTGGGCCAGATGGAAATTTTACAGTCATTTCTTGTTTTGCACATGATTTTCTTAGTTTGTTCCTGGTGTACCGTGATCTGTTATACTGTGTAGTCTTCATACATCCATTAACTTCTTGTCTCTCTCTTTTTCATTTGGTTTCTGTCCATTGCTGCTTCTCATCCTTTGCTTTCCTGCTTTCCCCGCCGATCTTCAGATGAACTCTATGCTCAGAAGCTGAAGTATAAAGCCATCTCTGAGGAGCTGGACCATGCTCTCAATGACATGACCTCCCTGTAGATCAATCTCTGCCCCGCTCTGCTGCACCTCATGCTATCTTAGATTTCTCTACACTTTCCTCATGTTTGCTTCGTTTTCTTCAAAGTGTCTTTGCTGTTGTCAATAAAACACTCCCGTCGTTTCATTTCAGACTTTCAATCTTCTGTTTTCATTGTGAACGATTTGCTGTGAAGATTGGGAGGGGTCTCTACGGTGATAAAAACTGGGAAATTTGAGGAAAATTTCAAACCAGATGAAATAAAACTTTCTTGTAAGATGTAGTGATGTCGGAATTGTAGGGTTTAAATTATTACCCATTAATCACAAATGAATGGAAAGATTAGAAATTATTTGGTCATTGAAAGTCATTGACGACACAAAGGTGAGGTTACATTTCAATTCGTACAGATTTCATACTTACACCTGTATTTACGTAATTTTAAATATATTTATTGTACAAATATTTAATATTTTACTAATCTTCACTTTGGAAAATTTTAGATGCACCCCCTCATTGTAATTTAATAGCCTATTATTACTGGCACTGACCACGTAGGCTAATGCAAGCAATTTTTATTTTCATTTTAGTAAAGAAAATTGTGTTTACTTTAGTGTTGTCGTGAATTAACTGCACTAAACTAAGACTGCAAGCTTATTTTAAAGTGTGTACAGTAGCATATACATAGTATAGCAGTATTGCCTGACTAACTATTTTCATTTGTGCTTTCAGAAAAGTTATCTTCTGCAAAACAAGAAAACCTCGAAATACACCAACTGCTGGATCAGACACTTCAGGAGCTGAACAGCTTATAAGAGAGACGATGCGAGAGAACGACATGACGTCCATCTTTTACAACGTTCCACAAATACTGTCCTTCATTCCAAATAGCAAGCTATTGAGCTATTGTTGTTGTTTTTTTTAATCTGAGGTATTTCTTTTGCGCTTTTGTCCAAGTTGGCTCGATATCGCTAGTTCCAAAAAATAGCCAGACAGCCTGAGGTGCTATATCCGATTTTTTTATATTTTTTTAATCAAAATCACATTCTAAGTAGTTTAATAAATGTCATACCGTATGGAAAGTGAATATGTTAATGTGCAGAGCAAAAGTTGCGATATTAATGTATTCCGGTCAAATGAAGACATTAATGACGGTGCTTTATTTTGTGTTTCTCGTGTACATCATGCGCTCCATCTTCTGGCCACGTGATGCACTGCAGTACATTACTCCATCGATAATGCCATGCTATTTTTGACATGCTCCACATTACCATGGTATATATCAAAGTACCTGAGAAATTGCGTGGAACCACCGCAAAATAGGGACCAAACAAAGACTAAAGAAATATTAACTCTTCAGTGAATGCTTTTCTCCCTGATTTTTTTAAAATGCCTCAAACGTTTCTTTTTCCACTTTCTGTGTAATAAATTTTTAATAAAAAGTCTCTTTGTGTTTGATTATTGTCCATAACAGTTCACTTACATGAACAACAAGCTTCATAATTTTACATACTTCCAAGTTCGGGTTATGTTTTTTTTTTTTTCTGTGAAGTATCAGTTTATGACCATGCGGCACAAAAACCATAAGCGAAAGCTTTGCTCATACATTATTAATTACGTAATGTGACGTTCTTCGAGCGACCCACCTGATTGGCTGAGGGTCGAACGTTCGAAAGCGTAGGACAACTACCTGGAAGCCTACACAAATTAATATTAATTACGTCATGTCCAACAGGCCTTCGTGATTGGCTGAATAGCTGAAAATTGCCTTATGAATATTAATGAGGCGGTTTTACTTGACGATCCAGGAAAGCGAACAGGGATTATTCACTATATTACGCCATGTCTCGCGCACAAATCAACAGCACTCGTCTGTAAACTGATTGTATGTTTTCACCAGAGACCGACTGATCACTAGAAAGCTATAAATACTTACAAATCATAATCTCAAATGTGACCTTTTGTTTAAACCACACCCAAAACACTTTTAACAGGTGAGGTCACTTCGGCTCCCGTCACTGTACCCAGTGACTCGGCAGGTGAGTTATGCGCTATGAAAACATTACATTTTTCTCTGCGTAATATTATTTTTATTAGCGGCAGTCTTTAAAATAAACATCTTGCCGTCAAGTATGTATATAGACCGTAATATTTTAATATAGCCTATGCAAGTAACGCGCTAAACGAAATCAAACTTCCTTTTTTGTTGTTGTTAAATCCACGTTGAACAAATTTGGTCATAGTTAAGATTTTGTAACACATACAACTGCAGATCAATGTGACAGATCTGAGAGATATTTTACTTCCTATATGTCATATGTTCTGATAATTTGATTTAACTTAAACTTTTAATACTTATGTAAGTACACAATTTATTGTTTATTTTATCTAGGTTTAAAATAAACACGTAAGTAAAATTATTTCAGTTTAGATGTTGAAAACATGTTCATTATAGAAGTGTTGTATTGTACTTAAGTCGTTGTCTAAATGAATTGTATTTTAATGCATTTTTAAACAGGCCTACCTTAATAATTCTGTAAATGAATGTATTTGTTTTTATTAAACGTGTCCCTTTTCCCATCAAATTATGTGTGCCTTTAGGAAATACTGGATGTCATGGCTGTGCCTTTACCGCATGACAGCAGCAATGCACCATTCTGCTGGTTCACTGAATACCAGCGCAGCTGCATTTTGAAGAATGGAATCGTTCCCGAATGGTTCCATGGAATAATATCCAGGAAGTAATCAATCAAATACTGTATTATAATAAAAATAAGCAGACAGACTCTTATGTCACAGTGGCATCATAGAGCAGAAAATCAGGTTCCTGATACCTGTCAGATAAAATATTTCCGTATTGTAGGGCTGCAGAGGACATGCTGGTGTGCAAACCTCCTGGTTACTTCCTCGTTCGCGTTAGCGAGAGCAGAGTGGGTTATACATTATCTTATCGGTAAGCCTGTGTCAGTGTGGCCATTGTTGTCAGTCAATAATCCTCACTATAAGGAAGTTTGATTCACAAGTACAGTATTGTACATGAATGAGTGCACGGTTCAATATATATCTTTCTCCTAGTGCCGAAGATCGCTGCAGACACTTCATGATTGACGTCTTACCAGATAACCAGTATATTATAGTGGGAGAAAACACGTGCTTCTCTTCCCTCCATGACTTGGTGGCCTTTCATCGCAGAAACCCCATTCTCCCCTACAATGACTTGCTCACTGTGGCCTGCGAACAGGTATAGAGTTAGATTTGCATGCTATCTTGTTATTTCTAGATATGACACAAACAGGTTGGTAATGGTTATCCATCAAGATAGATGTGTGATGTAAATTAGTCAAGACTAAATTGGCTATCATATTCCTTCTTGACAGCCTTAAGATGTTATGAAATTTGTAATGATATAGTATAAAAATATATGCATCGTATAAATCTAAATACAAAGTCACTGTGAATATTTTGACGTCACAGAACGTTTTGTACTCTATTGCATTGTTAAATAGCATAAATATGTCATTTACCTCATCAACATCATGATAGGGGACAGAGTCTATGTTTATTTTCACCGTCAACATTATCTGTGGTCTTTGAATATCTGTTTCTGATGTACCGTATGTGGCTCTGAGCATTTTTTTGTGGTCTCATTTGTGTGCAGGGTGGTAAAAATAACTACGCCGAGTTGTTGTTTCCTCAAAAGAAAGAGGCAAACACTGGACAGGCTGAGTGGATAAATCATTCAACTCCAACACACACATCTCATCCAGATATCTCTGAACACAACCCGACTTCGCCGCTCAAAAACGAATCATTTACATTACCTACAAGTCCTTCTGCGAGACTGTATCCCAGCTTGGAGACGGAAATGAGCTCTTTGAATCTACAGAGCATGGTAATACAACATCAACAGATTATGTAATGGTCTTGTAGTAAAAAAGAATGTAACTAATCGTTACTATTGTGATTTCTAATCTTGTAACAGGTTGTTTCCAAAGACCAAAAATGTGTTGTTGTTTTTTTAAATTTCAGAATCAGTCAGCAAAGCCCACTCTAAAGCCTCGAACAATATTTATGTCCAAGCCACCAGCTGATGACACGCCACCACAGTTACCGCCCAGGGCATGCTTGCCAAATCGCCCGCAAGCCGCCGCAGAGGCTGACAGATCGCAAGGGGCGATGCCGTCGGTAAACTCTGACAGACATCAAATCCCACTCGACACATCTGTCGAAGGCCGTACCCAACAGAAAACCCAGCAACCATTGAAACCGATGGTCATGGGCTTGGCGCAAATTAAGAAAAAGCTTAAAAAGAACCGATCCAAGGATCACATGTATGAGGAGATCACTCAAGATGCGTCTCAGGAAAATGCAATCTCTTCTACTTTGGAGAGCAGTAACGTGAACCCTAAACAACTGGAGGAAAATGACTATCAGGAACTACCTGAAACATCCACAGTTGAAGGCCGTCGGGCATCTGATGGGATTCCCAATTTTGCAGATAGAAAGTTGCCCTTGGAGTACTTGAATCCACCTCCTTTTGCACCTGGTTTCTAGATACAAAGATAAAAGATGGGTGGTTTTACATTTTTCTTTCATTGTCACTGAAAAACGTGACGGTGTCAGTCTCTTTGTTGTGATGTTCTTTTTTGCTATGCTGCATTTCAATTTCTGACTCAACACATTCTAAACAACTGGAAAGACCTCTTTGACGTGATAAAATATTTGAATATATTGAACGACAAAATGTGTTGTGCCTGAGGGCATGAATTTGAATGTACTTCTGGATTATGCTTCCTAAAATCTGGCACTTTACATATCAGAATAGAAACAAAACACCTTGTAAATATTAGCCTTTTACTACAGTTGTTCAATAAATGTACAGGTGAACCCAAGCGTAACATGTTATTTCTTAAAAATACCTTGGAAAACCATGCAGGGATGGATTATGGTCAGCACGGGCCCCCGGGCAAAGTGTTTCCCTGGGGACCCTGTGCACAGCGTTTCAACAACGTTGGCATCGCATCCAGGAGAAAACCCTCTGACAACGTTGCTGCAACGTTCGCAGGGTGTCCTGGGGATAAACCTTCTGACAACTCTTTCAAAATGGTCTTACAGCAAGAGGTCCTCTACTTTCGGGCTAAGGACCCCCTTCACCTCAAAGACCGGGAAAATTAATCATGCGTTGGTAATCCATTTAATTTTTATATAAAAAAAAATCACAAAAATATTACCTTCCATTGGATAATAAGAATTTAAAATGGACATATCATTATGAAGCAAACGTTTTCTCTTATACACCTCTGACAAAATTATTGGCACCCCTACACATTTTTATGAGTAAAATACCTCTGAAGTGTATTCCCATTCATATTCACAATTTTTAGCACTCCAGGGTGATTATGAACATGAAATGTTCCAGCCATGGCTTCCTGTTTCACAGAAATATAAATAGGACGGAAAACAAAGCACAAATCCCCCTAATCATCCATCACAATGAGAAAAAAATCCAAAGAACATATTTCTGATGTTCAGCAATACTTTAATAATACTAAATATTTTAACAGATAGATGTATGCTGATGCATACATGATAATGATAATGTTACGCTATTATTGTATATTCTGTTATTGGTTACATTGAAATAGAAATTAAATCTTTATTTTACAACATTCCCACAATAATTATCCTAGCACTATAAGCAGCACACAATTAATAGGGAAAATGCATTACATTTATTACAAATATTTACAGAATATATTCATTAATCGTGTGGTTGGTTTATGAGTTGGTCTTCCAGCCTAATCATTTAAGTAGATTTAGCATGCACTAACAAACTACCAACAAAAATTGAGCTGAAACCAGTAAAAACTTTGATAATACTCTTTATTAAGTGTTCAGTCACTTGTATAGCCTGGCGAGGATCGTGTCGCGCGCTCGCGAAAGCTTTGCGCTCGCGCTGCTTGCTTTTCTGCATACCTGACCGACAGCCGCCAAAGAAGTCAAGAAAACACATTAATCATGTAATAAGTTATTAGGGTTAGGGTTATCAGATATTAGCACCAGATATGGATGTATGTGGTGGGCTTGTGTGTGCGAGAGCGAGAGCGCGTGCCCCTTGTCGCGGTTGCTTAGCTGCGCGGTGTTTAACTACAGCAGGTCACTTGAGACACAAAAACAAACCAACGAGAGACACGTGTTTATTTGAAGAGGGTCGCCGGCCTTTGTCATGTGCATTTTGTCATGAATAGACCATCTGGAGGACCAGCTATCTTACAGAGGAACCGGCTTAATTGCCGTTAATTTAATGAAGACTTTTTTATTTTCTGTCTGACAGATGCCTGGGCGTGAAGATTTACGACGGGACTCGCGTCGTCATGGTAACCACCCGAAGTTAAACAATAAGTGTGTTTCCTAGCTCACTTAAGAGTCGCGCTCGGTGTAAATAAGAGTTTATGATATGAGATGAATAAGAAGGATAAACAGTAATGTGGGGAAGGGAAAGTGTTTGTAAAAGAAATGGACATGGGATTCAGGAATGGCCGGATGGGTGTAAATATCAGGGGGATTTTGTGAATAACCTGAAACATGGCACTGGTGTCTTCACATGGCCAAATGGAGAGGTATGTTTCACTTCACGTTTAACATGGTATCTTTTAATGGTCTGTTGGTTCGAACATATAGTTTTAAGTTGTGAACTCGTTCATTAATGGGCATTGTTGCATAATATATTGCAATACATTGTTGCAATAATATATGTTTGACTGCAACATAAAATTAAGTAACTGTAAACACCCAATATAACATATTATAACATATGCATCTAACGATTAAAACTGAAATAAGCTAAGAACAAAAGAAAAACAGTGTCATAATTTTCACAGCCTCTTGAATTTGTGTTAAATTATTTGTAACAAAAATATACATTTAATTATTTATTGATTTCAAATACTATAAAAATACTATTTAGGTGTGTCATATTTTGTCTTTTGTTAAATTTGATAATAGTTTTTGTCTATTTACTTTTAAACTTGTAAATATTTCCATTCTTTTATTTTAAATAATAAATAGGCTAACATTATTGTTTTTTTTATTACATGACACACTGGCTGTTGTCAGACTCCTTGTGCAGACAATAATCTCACTGCATTATTACAAGTCATGACAAAAAAATTATGTTTGGAAATGTAAACTGATATTTCGCTACCGCAAAAGATAGAAATAACCCACTTAAAACCTTTTTTTTCGTACTGTACTGTATATGAATGGAAATTAATCATATAATATTTAGTTGAAGTCATATAGGCTTTTTAGTTATATACAGTATACACAGATAGATAGCCTACTGTATATGATTTTCAGGTTTTCTTTATCTGTTTAATTTGGGTAATTTTCTCAAAATAAACTTAAATTCTAATGTTTCTTGAAATAAAATTGCTAAATCTACAAATAGAAATGAATAGAACATAAAAAAGCTAGATAATATTTAGATTAGTAGTTGAGAAGTTATTTATTTTTTTACATTTATATTTGATTTGCATGTCTTTTTTGTACCTTATGAATTTGTTCAAGTGGCAGAAACACAACATTTGATTTTTTTTTTTTTTTTTTTAATTAGCCTATTTTTATTGCTCCATTTTTACCTTGCACCACTTCACTTTGACACACCAAATTGTCATGTTTCATTTAGTTCTATAAAGGTTCGTTTTTTAAGGATTACCGGCATGGGAAAGGCACGTATTCCTGGCCTGATGGATCCAAATACACAGGAAAGTTTTATTTGAACCGAAAAGAGGGATACGGGGTACAAGTTTTTCCAGATGGATCAACTTTTGAGGTGAATAATTTATAGCTCACTAACAAAAAATGCTATTTTCCTCGTATAGAAGATAATGCAACAAAATCTGTTCTACTCATCTGCAGGGTCTATATTATGCTGATGAACGTTTCGGCCCTGGGGTCATGACATACCCCGATGGGTGGCAGGATATCGGCCTTTGGCATAGAGAAAGGCTACTGCGACTCTGCACCACACTGGAGGGCGGCTTCAATCTCGAGGACTTCCCAGAACACATGAGCAGACTGCCTAAGAAATACCTGAAACAACCTGAGCTTCCTCTAGATGTGGAGTCAAGTAGAGACAGCGATCAGGGTCTGTCTGAGGAGGAGGACCGGTTCATCCTGCCTCCAAACATTGAGAGTTATTCCACAGATTCAGACCATCTGCCTGTCCCCAGACGTCTACGCCGGGAACTGGACCTTCACTTTTTTGGTACAAATGACATCAACACAGAGCAGAGGTCACTATCGAGAGCCTTGCCTCTACAACAGCGCATGAATGCACACATTCAGAGACACAGGTAAGGAGACTGTTGTTTTGTAACATTTTATTTTATATTAATTTCAAATGAAATTAAATTGATGAAAACTGGCAATTAATTAGAATAAAAAAACATATAATGCACATAAACAAATAAGAATAATAATATAATCTGCAAATGATTTTCAAAACAATTGTTTACTAATAAATTATTATTATTATAAGAATATAAGAAAGTTGATTTTCATTTATTTTTTTATTTTATATTTTATTTTGGAAGTAAATAACACAAATTTAATCTACAAAGTAAACTTTGTTTTGAAATGAAGATATTGTTTCAAATATGATTATTTGAAGGTCTGTTATATTATTTCAATAATTGAAATGTATTAACATTGACACAATACAAAAACAAAACAAACAAACAACAACAACAACCAAAAAATATATAAATCTAATCATGTTATTTATTTAATTATTTTTTTGGAGTAATTCTACTTTATTATATTTGGCACTAATTCTACTTTAATATATTTCATTTAACTGTATTTAATTTTAAATACAATAATGTTCACAATGTTTATCAATATTTTGCTGAAGATATGAAGATATCATTTTATTTTTTTTTATTTTAAATACTTAAAAAGTTAACAATGTTGGTCAAAATTTGATTGAAGATAATATTTAAAATTTTTATTTAATGTAATTTCAAATGCAATGTAATTTCATTTAAAAAAAAAAAAAATGTATTAATGCTAACAAAGCAGATCTGAGGAGGACACATTAGACTGGGATGTCGCTGCAATGCTAAATATGAACAGGACTCAATTCAGACCCAAAGGTCCCTTGGAGCTGAACTCAGAGAAACTGATCAAGGAAGCGTCACATGGTGAATGCAGGAATGTTTATCGAATCCTCAGAGATGGAAAAGTCCATCCTGACGTGAGCGACGCACGGGGACATACGGCTCTCATAGCAGCCACGGTAAGCTACAGTTTTAGCACGATACAATCTAATAGTCTGAAATGTAAAAATTTATTAACTTAATTAATAAAAAAAAAAAGAAAATGCTATATGCATGCTTTTTTTGTTGCATTATGACTAGTTTGTTACAGAACACTCTTTCCTTGAGCATTTTTGTCACTAAAATAGTGTCTAATATTTGCCAGAAGGTGGCACTATTGCTTTTTATTTTTCACAGTGTGAAGAAACGTTGGATAAATGGATAAACTACAGGTTTCAGATTTTAAAGAACAATACACAATAATATATTGTGTCTCTGTGCAGGTTAATGGTCATGATGACGTCATCCACATGCTGTTGGACAGCGGGGCCGATGTTAATAAGTTAAATGACGAAGGCATGTCTGCTCTGGCTGTCTGTCATGTCCTTTACTACCCTCTTCAGTCTTTACATGAGACGCTGGCTGAGCGAGTGACACAGAATATCAGCCCAGAGCCACAGGTATTAAATACAGAGAGGGAGATTGGGATGCATTGTGGGTATTTTGGTTTGTTTGTTTTTTAGATGATTTTTCTTCTTTGTTACTTGCTCCTTCCTTTTTTGTGTCCGTTGCACTAAAGATCAAGCCTTTGGAAGACGTCTCCCATGAATCCTCTCCAGTTTCAATGACAGGAACACCCAAAGATGAAAGCGGCCAAGAGACATTTGAGACACCAAGAGAAAGCAACCAAATCGACCAAAGTCTTCAACCAGAGAACCTCAATAACTTGGAGAAACTTGAAGCTCAAGAGCAAAGAAGTGAGGACATAAATGAAGATGAGCCTAACCAACCAGAAGGCCTCAGCAGCTCTGAAGAAGCTCAGCTTCATCAAATCCGTGAGAATACAGACCCAAACAAGGAGTCAGTTGTTCAACTTGAACATGAAGAGGACAGACCAGAAGAAGAATCAAATGTTATAATGTCAAGATCTATTCAAGTCTTTGATGATAAAATTCCAGTGGGTTCTGTAACGTGGCAGGAGAAGGAAGCGAAGGCAGTCGTTAACTCTGAGGAAGAGGAGACAAACCTGGAGGCCGATGAAAAGCTGGAGAGAAGCATCAGATCAGAGGAACCTACTTTTGATTCTGCATGTTCTATGGCTAGTTTTCACATTCACGTCACAGAGGAGAACCTGCAGAAGAGTGCTGAGATCCTGTGCCAGACAGGAACAGTGACTTCGACAGACACCCAGGAGACAGTCCGGAAAATTGCCCTTCTTAAGACAGAGTTAGTAGATAAATTCCTACTGCTTTATTTCTCTGAATCTCACAAAAATACATATAATGGATGTAATATAAAAGATAAAATGTATAATTATAGATTTTCATATTTTTGTGGATAAACATATTTAGTAAAATAATAAAAAATAAAGTAATATTAAGATATATTTGATATTACTAACTTATAATTATTATAATACTTCAATAATTAAAAGTAAATAATAATAATAATAATAATTATATTTTTAATGTTATATAAAAATAGAATATTAATGTTTTGTGTTTTAATATATACTGTATATTAGTGCTGTTACTCAATTAAAAATTAACAAATGAATCATGATTTCCCAAGTAATATTAAAGTTTTTAAATACTTTTATATTACAATAATTTCACATTCCACATTCAAAGACGATACATTTTTAATATTTGTTTAATTGCATCTTATTTTATGACTGATGTATCATTGATACCACTACTACTGATGGAATTTGTTTTTTTTTTCACTAATATTTAGCACTTGAGTATAGCCACTATTGCAGTGTAATTGAGAGCTATTAATTTTAACAAAGCATTTATTAGAATTAAAAAAAACAAAAAACTTCTCATTTAAGTGAATGTAATTGAAACCGCTGCCTTTTAGCAAGTAGGAAATATAAAAAAACTAAATTTATATAACTAATTGTGTACAAATTCAAAATTAAATATGGATTAATCCTTAAAGCGATTTTCTTTTGTACTATTGTCACGGTTCCGTGCTGATTCAGACAGGATACGACAGACGAGGAGATCTCTTGAAGCAGTTTAATAACTTAAACTCAGTGGGAACAAACAGGAGACACGAACACATAGCAACGTTAATAATCCAA